>JANFAE010000475.1:0-75506 GCA_024613145.1 Pisolithus marmoratus | reverse complement strand
CAGTCTCGACCGACACCGGGCCCCATCAGACCCTGCCTGTCCACGTCCTTCTGAGGGTCCACGAGCCATCGGCCATCATACGTTTGTGCTGATGGACTCAGTTTGCTTAGTCTCCTGCTCACCCATTGGTAGGCCTCCAAGTCGATTGCGTTGATCATCGCACCGCTATTGACCATGGCTAGGAACCGCATGCATTCCCCCTGTGGACCTTCCAAACCTGGTATTGTCAAGAACGGTTGCTTAGGTGCATTCTTACTGGCTTTCCTGTCATGTCCACCCTGTACACATCAACGACTGTATTCCGCCCCGACTCTACGTTACCACTAGCATCCACAGGTGTTGTCCTCTCGTTACCATCCTGCACTGGTTCATTTCGTGTCAGATCCTGTTCCGGGACTACAGCTGATCCGTCCTTATCTGCAGTCCCCTCCCATTTTCCTCCTGCACCCACTCCCATGCATTTTCGAACTCTCCCTGCCCTTCTCCCTCTTGCCACGTCTCCCATGGTGTGACCGTGTTCACGAGCGGCGTAGCATGCATTGGTTGTGTTGCTGTCTGGACTGGGGCCGGCCATACATAGTTTACGGGTGCTGTTGTCATCCTAAGCTGCATAGTCCTTCTTAACATGGCTGCCACCAACTGTCTCCACCTCGCTTCGTGCGGTCTGAGTGTCTCTTTCACGTGCACATGTTTCCAACGTGCGGTGGGTCCATTACTAGCCCGCAACTGAAACATTCGCCAGCTCCTGCAGCTGCTGTCCCCGGTTTCAAATGGGTATGGCCTTTCCAATGACGGTGGGGTGTCGTAGCCATACGTTTTGTGCCACAGTTCGACGTCGCCCTCATACTGCCACCTGCCTGCCTCTGTGTCCAGCCTTCTAGGTAAGACACTCATCTTTTCCAATATTTGCGACCTCGTTAGCGGAGGGCGTTGCATTCCCATGCTCCTCGCATATGCTGCTGGTGGTGGGTTGGAGCTTGGTCCATACAACATTGCCATTTGTGATGGCCCCACACCTCCCTGTCTTGGATTTGTTGCACGAACGCTGGTCGTGTGTACCCTTTCATGGCCATGGTATTTGTTGTCCACATTGCAAGGTTGGTCATCTGCTGTTGTAAGAGGCAACCGCTGTAAAGATTGATGATAAAGGAGTGTGGGAGGAGACTAGAGAGTCTCCTGTTGGAAGGGGGTCTCAGTTTGACCCAGGAGGCTTGAGTTGCCTGGTAGAGGGGTCAAAGAGTGGTGTGAAAAGACCAAAATGCGCCCAAAATTCCTAGAGAGGCTGAAGAAAACATTTATAGCACATCAGGAATGGAGAAATAACATTCTGAGCCCTCAGGCTCAGAATTCGGTCTGTTTCGTCTCTATAATGCATCTCTTTTTTTTTTCTAAGTATGTACAGTGCTCTTGAAGTGGTTGCATGGGCTTACATAAGCCAAATGCGTGCAAACACGAAGTAAAAAAAACAAAAGAAAGAAGAGATAACAAATCAGTAAGTAAAAACAGTGAAATAAAAGAAATATCCTAGTAGGGAGGATATTCTCCCTACATCCGAGGGTGGCTTGAGATAGTGACTGTCCTCAGTCACCACATACCGAGCCATACCATACAACATGACGAGGGCTATCCTCCTCAAAACAGAAACTCTATGTCAAAACTCAAAAATGCGAACTCAAAAGCAAAAGAGACCATAAAGAAAACAAAACATGAACAAGAAGGGGTACCCATGCAGCAGGAGAGGTGCCAGAGTGGCCTCGAGGGGCAATGAGGGGACTCGAGCCTAGACAGGCCTCGGAAGGTGACTCGAGGGGGAAGGACAGCTGTGCGAAGGGGAAACACAAGCCTTTGAGAGGCTCTGATGAGCCTTGGGACTCGACTCGAGGGTGGGACTGGGCTCAAAGTGGCAGATGTGGCTCAAGAGGGGGGAGACAAGCCCTCGAAGCAGTTTCAAGGCAGGGGGAACAAACCTTCGAGCACTCTAACAACCTACTGAGTGCACACATGACTACCAATCTCTCGAGCTATGAAGCAAGTGTGAAGCTAAGTCACCAGCCTGCTATCCGGGACACAAACCATGGCTGAGCCAGTGTGCCACGAGCCTGCATAAGTGACTCGGCAAGGAAATGAGCTGCTCGAAGCAAGCTTGGGGGAGAAAGGGAGGTCCTTTGAAGTTCAAGGGGATGCCTTGAAGGGGAAATGAGGGGGGAGCTTCGTGCTCGAGTGCGCCTCCCTGGGAGCATCTTCTAGAACGAGACCGAGAATGCTCCACAGGGGTATCACTGCAAGCATTTCACAATTTTTCTTCAAAAAACATGCTGAAAAAATTGAAGAAAGTGATACTCTTTTTTGACAGCTGTTTTCAAAGAGAAAAGGCAAAAATAATATTTTCTTTTCTTTGCATGACTTTCCACAAAACATTGATTGATGGTAACACCCATTAGCATAGAAGCTAATCAGCACTACCATCAATTCATTTTTTTGCACAGAAAAGACAAAGAAAACAAATATTATATTTGCATTTTTATGTGAACACAGCCCAAATAAAAGAGTATCTCTTCTTTCCATTTTTTCAACATATTTTGGCAAGAAAATTGTGAAATGCTTGCAGTGTATCCCAAGAGTAAGAAACCAAACAGATAAAACCAACATATATTTCACAAAGTGAATATGACACGAGCAGGAGGGTGTAGGGGTACGGGTGTGTCTGAGGGAAGCATCTACGTCATGATTGCATCTCGACAGGTCTTGGAATGCGTCTCGAACACATTAAGGTTGCATCTGAAATATGATATGACTGCGTCTCGAAAGGGGAACGAAGTGGCACATCTAGAATACGTTACAAACGCATCTTGGTAGATCTCGGAATGCATCTGGAATACGTTATGATTGCGTCTTGAAAGGGGAACAAAGCAGGTGCATCTGGAATATGATACAATTGTGTCTGGAATTTGTTATGATTGTGTCTCGTCTGGATCTCGGAAAGTGTCTCGAACACATTATGAAGGGGGCACGTCTAGAACACGTTATGAATGTGTCTCGGAAGGGGAACAAAGCAGATATGTCTGGGGTATGATACAATTGCATCTCAAGAGGGGAATGAAGCGGATATGTCTGGGATACGATACGATTGCATCTCAAATATGTTACGACTGCATCTGGAACACGATATGAACGAGGGTGCATCTTGAACACATTACGACTGTGTCTCGGAGGGTCACGGAATGTGTCTCGAATATGTTATGAATGAAGCAAATGTGTCAAACAAAGCATCTATGTCACAAATGCATCTCAAAAGGGTCTGGAATGCAGCTGGGTCTCGAAGCAGCTGGTGGGGTCTCGACAGGGCTTCGACTGACTCTAAGATGATGGGAAACAGTTCCCTACAGCTCGAGAGGGAGCTAAAACGCGAGGGAGAGTGCCAGGGAGCATAAGCTGTGGCAGGGGAGGAGGATGGCAGCATGCTGGGGAGGAACTGCTCGACAGAATGCTACAAAACTTTGGAGGACGGTAGAGGCAGGCCAGGAGAGCTGGGAGAATGAAGAAACATGGGAAACAGCACACTCAGTCCCGAGTTATTCCAATTTTCGTCCTACAGAGCCTTTCTCCACAAAAATAAGGATATCTCCAGAAGTACTGAAGCGGACGCGACGACAAAGGCACCGTTCGAAAGGTCTCGTCGGGTATGATCAGAATCCCGAAAAATGAGAGGTCCAGCGCGTCGGGTCCCGAGAAAAACGCGTGTGCAAGCTCGGAGGTAGGGGGGGACAGCAGCACATTGGTGAACAACCACTTGACGGAATTCTACAAAACTTCGGAGGGTGGTAGAGGCATGCGAGGAGAGCTGGGAGAACAAGGAACCGGAGAAAATGGTGCACCCAGTCCTGAGTTATTCCAATTTTCGTCCTACAGGGCCTTCTCCACAAAAATGAGAATATCTCCAGAAGTACTGAAGCAGATGTGACGAAAAAGACCTCGTTCGAAAGGTCTCGTCGAGTAGAATCCGAATACAGAAAAGCGAGAGGTCCGGCGCGTCGGTTCTCGAGAAAACGCGTGTACAAGCTTGAGGGGAGGGGGAGAAGTAGGGGTACCAAGCAAAACAGCCCCCTCGTGGTGGGCTCCAGATGTAAAGATTGATGATAAAGGAGTGTGGGAGGAGACTAGAGAGTCTCCTGTTGGAAGGGGGTCTCAGTTTGACCCAGGAGGCTTGAGTTGCCTGGTAGAGGGGTCAAAGAGTGGTGTGAAAAGACCAAAAATGCGCCCAAAATTCCTAGAGAGGCTGAAGAAAACATTTATAGCACATCAGGAATGGAGAAATAACATTCTGAGCCCTCAGGCTCAGAATTCGGTTTGTTTCATCTCTATAATGTGTCTCTTTTTTTTTCTAAGTATGTACAGTGCTCTCGAAGTGGTTGCACGGGCTTACATAAGCCAAATGCGTGCAAACACGAAGTAAAAAAAACAAAAGAAAGAAGAGAAAACAAATCAGTAAGTAAAAACAGTGAAATAAAAGAAATATCCTAGTAGGGAGGATATTCTCCCTACACCGCTTGATCCCTGGTGCATTCTGCACTCTGCTTTTCTCTGTTCCTCTGCAGCTTCTCCACTTTGATACTTTGTACTGCTGCGACGAACTCTTCCCAACTCGCATAGTCCTCGTCTAGCTCGTCCCTGATCATCTGCAGTGCCCCTTCTTCACATGTACCACCAATGTTCCCTCTGCATCACCCATGCTCAGTGCCAATCTCTTGACCCTCTCAGCCCACAGTACATGTCTGTAATCCCCTGCTCTCCCTTCTTCGATCCACTCTCCTATTTCTTCTTCTTTCAGCACCTGGTCCCAAATGCATTCTCTCTGCTGCACCCTCGTCAGCTTGGGTCGCCTTGTCAGTGGCCATCGCTTCATGAATGCGGCCTTCAGTGTCATCATGTCCCCCTTATCCCCTGAAGGTAGGTTTTCAAACCATTCATCGGCATAGCTCCCTGGTGCCAGCTGTAACCCGAACCTGTCTATCTTTCTCGCATCTGACCATGAGTCTGGTACTGAGAGCTGGAATTGAGTGAACCATTCTGTCAGCTCTTCCTTGTTGCTGTAGTCCCCATGAAAGAGTGGCACGATTTTTGCTGAGTCTGACATGGTTGTACTGTTTCCTCCTAGCATTGGTCTGTGATATCCCTGATGTTGGGCAGCCTTTGGTGTCAGAGAAGGGGGTGTTGTTGGGCGTGTGCTCAGCAGTCTGTGCATAAACGTCGCTCTCGGTGTTATGAATATGGCTGGTTGTAACCTGAACTGGTCCGAGTCTCCTGCTAGTTTTGGCTGTGCATTTGTTTCCCCTGCTGTTGGTACTGCATACAAGTTCTTTCGTCTCCTTCTCTCTGTTCCTAGTGCCCCTGTGCCACTTCCTGATGCCGATGACTCTGAGATACTGCTTTCTGACGTCGGTTCACTGTCTGAGTTCTGGCCTTGTTTCCCTATTCCTCTCAGGGATGCCACTGCCTGAAGTGTGATCGGTGCTGTTACTGTTCTCCACCATGGGGTTCGAATTCCTCTCTCGTCACCAGATGGGAGAGCTAAGCATGAACCTGCTGGGATGTGACTGTGTGTCTCCTCGCACTGTTCATACATGACTCGGTCATGGAACCTGTCTACACTACCCACTGCCTGACCCCAGACCCCTGCCACTCAGTCACGTGACCTCCCTCGCTCTCCCCCTATCCCTCGCTCTCCCCCTCTCTGATCCTCCCCGTTCCAATGTGACCCCGCCTCCTCCTGCTCTCTCACCCCTGTCTCCCCACTCACTCTTGCCCCTCCCTGTTCCACCAGAAACCCCCCTGGGGTCTTCCCGACACTTATCAATGGCAGGGGGTGCCTCCTAGATGCACTCAGAATGGTGACGATCCTTCCGATAGTCAAAATGGCAGCCTTACAATCACAGTACAAGGCAGGAGCACATGCACTACACAAGCATTTCCGAAACAGGAAGTTGCCACAATGTGGCGCATCAACACAACCAAACAACACTCATTACACACACTCACTGCAAGCATTTCACAATTTTTCATGCCAAAATATGTTGAAAAAATTGAAACAAGAGATACTCTTTTATTTGGGCTGTGTTCACAGAACAAATGCAAATATAATATTTTGTTTTCTTTGTTTTTTCTGTGGAAAAACATGAATTGATGGTAGTGCCGACTAGCTTCTACACTAATGGGTGTTACCATCAATCAATGTTTTGTGGCAAGTCATGCAAAGAAAAGACAATATTATTTTTGCCTTTTCTCTTTGAAAACACCTGTCAAAAAAGAGTATCACTTTCTTCAATTTTTTCAGCATGTTTTCTGAAGAAAAATTGTGAAATGCTTGCAGTGACTGACTCAAAGCTCATTTGCAGCAGAATAAACACTCGTTTTATTGAATTATTGGGTATATGTTCATTTGAGTTATATGTTCTGCCCTTCTACTTATCACACAGTGGAGTTTCAGGGGGTGTGTTGGAGATTGAATCACCCCAGTGTGATAACCCTTTTTGGTATGCTTTTTTATGATTACATAAGCACTTAGAGTGTACACTTAGTAGTACATTTTGGTACTGTTTCCTCAGTAGTTGAGTCACTACTGAGGGTATGTCTACACATTCATTACCAGTACTTACTTACTGATGACCTGTAGCTGCCTACAGGTACACTAATATATTTAGTAGTTGAGTCACTACTGAGGCTGCCTACAGCCCTTTTCTACACTGGTTGTCAGTGAGATCAGTGTGAATAGCAATTGCAAGTACATACAATGAGGGTACTGGTTGCCAGTGAGACCAGGGAGCATACTGAATGTAAGTACATACTGTAGAAGTAGAATCTGTAGAATACTTAGTAGCCACTGTATAAATTAGTAGCAAAGCTACTGTACCTGTAGAACACTTAGTAGTCACTAAGTAGAAACTACAGTAATACTAAAATTGTAAGTGCATGCTATGCACTTATGTAATCAGTGGCTATGCAATACCACACCAGTTGTCTAACTCCAACACTCCCCTCAAGTGGTGGTGGGTAATTCTAAGGTAAAAACATAATCCAAAAACATGAAATGAAATATACCAACTGTATAGTCCAATGTGTGATTAAAACTCCAAGTTCCAGGTGCACAGTTTGTGCTTGCAACACCAGAGTTTCGAAAGTTGAGCGCGATTGCCCGATTTGGTAAGTCACATGGTGTGCGTGATCAGCGCATCGTCTCTTTCTTAATTGCAACGCTTGGGGGCCATCAGCCCATCCCCACTGTTTCTGGCATGTTATTGGTGATTGGTCTGCTTCGTAAAGTCGATGGTAAGGTTCCTGAACTTGACAGTAAGGTCGTGGCATGTTCCGATGCCCTCTCATGGGCGCATAATCGCATTATCATGTCCCTGGTACATGTTCTCGCCCTTCTGCAGCTTGCTGACCTTTCTAGATTTGATTTCGACTCGTTCACGTCGACGCTTCGGTCTGGCAGCCTCATAGGAACCCTCTCGGAGTCTTGTGGGTGATCCAGGTACGTCCCTCAGCTTAAGCTGCTGCTGTTGTTGCTGACCAGCCTCGTCTTCAGCTAGCAGTCTCGTTTCAGCTTGTTTTGAGTTGCAGGGTATGCTGCTTGTTGTGCCACCCATTGGACTCGCCAGACTGAGAAACGGTGCCCGATGCCCGATGCCAGTGACAGTGCTTCTGCTTGCTGATGACTAAGCTCTCCTGCTACTGTTCTACTTGGGCTATGGCACTCAGACCCCTGCCACTCGCTGCCACGCCCCGCCCCTACTCTCACTATCCTTCTGCCCCACACTTCCCTGTTACATGTGCCCCCCTTTCAAGCAATGCGAACCTCCGGGTTCACTCTGTCTCCTACTCTCCTTGCCCTCCTTGCTCCTCGTCTTCCTGTCCCACCACTCCCAATGCTCTCGCCTCTTCCTCCTGCCTCTCTGCTTCCTCCTCTTCCACTGCCTGTTGCATCTCCACTAACGCTGTTCCATCCCGTGGAACAAACAACCTCAGCCTTCTCGCATGGACCAACCTGTTAATTGGGAATCCTTCAAGTGTCGTTAGCTTGTACGAGTTGCCCGCCCATCCTATGATCCGTCTTGGTGCTGACCATCTTGGTAGCAACTTCCTCGTGCTGGCCACTGTGGTTTCCTGGGTAGCGTTGTGTACCTGTACGAGTTGGCCCTCCTTGAATACTACCTCACCTGTAACAGAGCATAGCACCTGTTTATCAAATGTTGCTTTCCTTTTCGCTGCGTGCAACATAGCCTGAGCCGCCCCATTGAGCCGCTGTTGCTCCATGTATGCTAGCTGTACGTCCACCTCCTTTGGGCCTAGCTCCGCTGTTGCCTCTTCGACTGGCGTTCTGGCTGTGTTGATGACCAATCCTAACAACAGCTCCTTTGGTGAGAGTTGGAAGGCTGGTACGACGTGTTCGTTCATCTGTCTGACCGCTTCGTCAAAATAATCCGGCCAAGCCTTGGTTATATTTTCAACCTTGCCCTGACCCTCGTCGTCCTCTCCTAGCTCTGGGCTGCACAACCTCCGTAGCCTCCCTAACAGTTTGCTGTTTGCATTCTCCACCAGTGTAGAAAAGGGCTGTAGGCAGCCTCAGTGGTGACTCAACTACTATGTATATTAGATGTACCTGTAGGCAGCTACAGGGAATCAGTAAGTAGTCTACTATAAGGAATGTATGTGCTTACCCTCAGTAGTGACTCAACTACTGAGGATACAGTACCAAAATGTACTACAAAGTGTGCTCTAAGCGCTTATGTAAGCAAGTGAAAACTCGCACCAAAATATACATCACACTGTGGTGATTCAATCTCCAACACACCCCCTGAAGCTCCACTGTGTGATAAGTAGAAGAGCAGAACATATAACTCAAATGAATGTATACCAAATAATTCAATAAAACGAGTGTTTATTCTGCTGCAAATGAGCTTCGAGTCCGTGTGTGTAACGAGTGTTGTTTGGTTGTGTTGACGCGCCGCGTTGTGGCAACTTCCCGTTTCGGAAATGCTTGTGTAGTGCGCGCGCTCCTGCCTTGTACCATGATCGTAAGGCCGCTGTTTTGACTGTCGGAAGGATCGCCGTGGTTCCGAGTGCGTCTGGGAGGCACCCCCTGCCGCTTATAAGTGTATGGAAGACCCCAGGGGGGTTTCCGGCGTTTCCTGGGTCTGCCAGATGGCTGTATGGTAGCACAAGCCCGTGTGTGCTCACCAGGGTGCGTATGCCCTCTCGTTTGGACGGTTCTGGCGCCGCTGACTTCGTTATAGCGTACGCCTACCATGTGGGACCCCCCCACAATGATTATGGATGGTTTGGCAGGGGTCGAGGGGAGCCGCAGTGACTGTATGGTGATGGCACAACCCCAGTGCGTGTGCCACTTGCTACAAGCGTTTCTGACGCTGCTGGCTTCGTTATAGGACACGCCTATGATGTAGGACCCCACTGCAACATTTCTGGAGTGTTTGGTGGGCTTCGAGAGGTGTCGAAATGACCGTATGGCGATACCGGGTGCATGGTGTGTGTAACCTCTCGTTTGAGCGTTTTCAGTGCTTCTGACCAGATCATAGTGCACTCTCCCCATCCAGGTCACCTCCATAACAGTCTTGAAGAGTTCTGTGGACATCGGGATGAACCGAGGTGGGCGCATGGTGGGCGCATGGGTACAGTAGGTGTTTCGCCTCATACGAACGTTACTGACAGTTTCAGCTCTCGTTTTGATTCTTGCATGTTGACGGGTGCCCGGGGTGACCTTGTAGAGTCGAGGAAGGTGCTCGACGATGCCTGCTGGAGGTGGTTCGGGCGGTGCAGGTAAGCCGTCCTGCCGTTTCACCCCACGCCCGCTGTGCTGACCTCTGCTGTCAGCCAGCAGCCTTTTCTCTGCTCCGTGCGAGCAGACGGCATTGCTGCTTGTTGCATCATCACTACCGCTGTCACCCCACCTGCCAGCTTCCATTGGTAAGACCTGTGGTATCACTGCAGTACCATGTTGTTCGAGTTCTGTGCTCGTAGCACTATTCATTTGTGTCAACAGCTTATCCTGTAACATAGAACATTCGACATATGGGTCGGGGAGCTCGGCATGTATCCCTGGGGGATTTGGTACATCAGCGATCGTTTCACTGTTCATCCGGATGCACTCGTTGTGTTCAACAAACGTTTGTGGTCCATTTTCAGTAGGATGTCTGCAGCCCTGGCTGGTGGAGTTGTCTGCAGGCTCGGATGCCTCAGACCTCCACCCAGGTGAATCTCGGTTCTCCACAAGCTCATCCTCCGTGCACTGACCCTTCTTGTCAGTTGCTTCGTGTTCCTTCACATGTTTGTCATGCCATGTTCGACCTGCTGTCCCCCCCTCAAGCATGGGTAGGACATCCACCACCTGCCGCGTGTCTACAACTTCAGTCTTGGGCTTTGTGTGCCCAGTCTGGGTCTCGGCGCATTTGCTTGTAGTGAATGGTAGGTCACCTTCGGGTTCGAGAGCCTTCGAGCTCAACCCTGGTAAGTCCTGGCTCTCCTTGATCTTGTTGCTTGCATGCTGACTGCCTTTGTCAGGTGCTTCGAGTATGTTTGCGCATTTGCCCAGCCATTTTCCATCTACCAACTGAGCCTCATCTGCTGGTAGGTTATTCTCCACCTGCTGCACGTCTACGACCTCGGCCTCGAGTGTCAGGTACCCAGGCTTCGTCTCAGTGCAGTCGTTTGAGCTGTCTAGAGAGCCCTCTTCTTCCCTAGGCGGATTCTCTGGTTCATTGTGGCTGTTGGCACTCTGAGTGGTTTCCTCAGCCGTGATCTGCTCATGTTGTGGGTCACTCTGTTGTGTGCCTTCCTCTGCTGCTAGCCAGCTGTCGGGTCTTGGAATCAGACCGAAGCGCTTTTCGAGGAAAGTAAACTTCTCAAGTGGCGTTTTCAAGAGAAGTATGAATGAGAATATGTAGTCCGAAATGCCATAGGTAATCAATAGATTGACCGTCGCATTCTGTCGCTGCCAGCTTTCGTCGGCGGTCCTCCATGCCGCGACTTCATCTCGTTCTTCATCAGTCTGTGGTGCCCAGTCTTCACCAAGACCTCTCAGCTGTGCCGGATGTACAGGTCGTGTTTCAGACCCCACTAGGAGCCCCATCAAGCCTTCGTCTGCAATGGCATGTAAGACCCAACTGCCGTAAGTTGGCCAGTTATGCCCATTGTCTGCGAGCTCAGGTAGGTCGTCCATCGGTGATCCAATAGCCTTCGAGAGAGTAGAGACAGTATTAGTTGGCTTTGTTGAGTAGTCTTCTGTTCGAGTCGACCACGAGTCTCCTACAATAAAATTTTCTTCCGTGCTATGCAGGGCTCATAACCTGTAGAAAAGGGCTGTAGGCAGCCTCAGTAGTGACTCAACTACTATGTATATTAGATGTACCTGTAGGCAGCTACAGGGAATCAGTAAGTAGTCTACTATAAGGAATGTATGTGCTTACCCTCAGTAGTGACTCAACTACTGAGGATACAGTACCAAAATGTACTACAAAGTGCGCTCTAAGCGCTTATGTAAGCAAGTGAAAACTCGCACCAAAATATACATCACACTGTGGTGATTCAATCTCCAACAACCAGCCCGTTTATCCATGGTGCGTATGCCGCTACCACGTGTTGTACCGTTCCATGTGCCTCGCACCATGCTCTCACTTCTCCGTTCTTGAAGTGGGAACCACCGTCTGTCATGAATGCCTCTGGGGCTCTGAACATGCACGTCACCGTCTTTAGGCCGTCCAAGGTTGTTTTCACAGTTCCGTGTACCTTGAGCTTGAAGCCCCATACGTACTGTGAGTATGTGTCCAGCATCAGGAGCATGGAATGGTAACCTCCCTTTCCCTTTGGCATGGACAGATAGTCCGCAACCATGAGTTCAAAAGGGTGTCGTCTCGTGATTGGGTACAACAATGCGTGCAGGTGCGTCGACCCAAAGTTCTTGCATTGCGCGCACTGCAACAATGCTTGGCAAATGGATTGGTCCAGCCATGGGCTGTACACTCTGTCCATCAACCGTATCTTCACCAGATCTCTCCCCCAATGCCCATTTGTCCTATGTTCCTCCTCCGCCATCGCTGTCGCCTCTTTCTGTGTAACGCATTCTACCCTTGGCCTTGCTCGTATCGACTTTGTTGTGTACACGTGCCACAGGCATCCATCCTCAATGTGGTACCCTTCTGCCCTATGTCAAACTCTGTGCCGGTCCCTGTCACTCGTGGTGTTCCTGAGGTTGTATATTGCCTCGACCACCTCTAAAAACAAAGGTTCGTCAATAAACCGTTCTCTCAACTTGGAGAAAGTCGGGTCAGCTTTGACCGCAAACAAATCGTTAACAATTCCCCTCAATGATTCCCAGTCTTTGCTGACTGTCCACTCGCTGCCATCGTCCTTCCCTCTTGGTTTGTCCGTGAACATTTGGCTTAGCGTGTCTGCTGCTGCATTGGTTTTGCCTGGCCTGTGGCATACATCCACTATCTGGTATGCCGAAATACCGTCTTGCCATCTGGCATGTACTAGTGACAACTTGTCATTGCACAGCGTGTCCCGTAGTGCTATGCAATCTGTCTCCAGTTCCACAGGGAAGCCCCATATGGTATCGCTGAAATGGTCAATTCCAAACTTCAATGCTGCAAATTCCAGTATATACATATGGCTTGTACCATTCCTCCATGCTTGATGTTTGTTTAGATGCAAAGCCTATCAGGTGAACCGCCGTCACCTTTTTCCCACTCTCCAGTGTCGTGTCGAACCTCTGGGATAACACCGCTCCAAAGCCGTCTTTGCATCCATCTGTTGTTAGTATGAACGGCGTTCCATCAAACTTGGGTGCTCTCAGCACTGGCTCAGATGTTAGCACCTGCTTCAATTTTATGAATGCTCGCGTCTGTCTCGGTGTCCAATACCGTTTGAGTGACCTGTCTCTGAGGTATTGCCGGTACTTCCATTTGCTTGTCTTGGTATCCGGGCCTGGGAAGTCTAGGTTTCGTTGCAGGTCCGTTAGTGGTGCTGCTACCCCGTGCGTAATCCTTGACAAGCGACCGGAAGTACCCTGTTAAGCCCAGAAACCTCATCAGCTCTAGTAGCGATGTTGGTGTTGGCCACTTAGCCACTGCCTCCAGCTTCGCCACGTCTGGTTTGATTCCTTCCCGCCCGACTCTTGCGCCCCCAAACACCACCTCTGACATGTATAGCTGCATTTTTTGTGGTGAAAGCGATATGTCCCGTTCCCGACACATTACCAGGAAGACGTGCAACCTTGCTAGTAACTCCTGGAACTCGTCTCCCGCTATCCCGTTGTCATCCACAAATGTTTCCAGCCCTATTTGCGCCGCTAGCCCTTTGAATGCAACTGCCATCATGTCTGCAAAACACGATGGTGCGCCTAGTAGACCCATGGGCATACGCGTGTAGCACTGATAGCCCCTGCCCTCTGTGTAGATGCACAGGTATGGCTGATACTGGTCCTCTACTTCTATTGCATAAAACCCTGATGCTAGGTCCATGACGCACATGTATTGGTGCCTGGCTAGGCGTTGTTGCTTCGACCTGATGTCCCCTTGTGGCATCAGTGCTACCTCCATGACTTTGTTGAGGACCTGGAAGTTCTGGCATACCCGCCATTTTGGCTTCCCGCTGCTGCTCCCTTGGCTCGTGTGTTTCTCTGGTCGGTCTACCATTAGTTGAGTGGTCCCTCCCACGCTTTGCTCCTCGACCAATCTTCTGATCTCTTCCATTGTGAGACCCGGTGCTCCATGTGCCTTTTGCGCTAGCACCGTTGGGTGGACCACCTTCACCTCATCCGACCTGATGTCCCATAGTATCCCTGCCTCGTTGAAGTCCTCCAAGACCAGTAGGTACCATTCCCTCTGTGCCTGCGTCAGTGGCTTTTGATTGACTTTCAGTGGGAACTTAGCGTCGTTTGATATATTCAACTGGAATTTCATGAACGGTACCGGTTTTACCTCCTTTACCAACAACGCGAAGGTGTCTGCAAATTCAGTTATTTTGTCCTTCACCTGCTTCAGCTTGTCCGGTGGCAGTGGTCCACATCTGATCGCCTTCCATACTTCTTCTACCCTGGGTGGGTAGAATGGCCCCTCCGCCTTCAGCCTCGTAAACACGCTTTCTATCTTCTTCTCCCCTGCTGACTTCCCCACTTCACAGTCCTTCATCATGTCTTCGTCGTCGTCCGTCCCTCCTTCTTGGCTCTCTGTCTCCACGTGCCTCACCTCTGCCTCGTCGCCCTCTACCAGCATCTCTGCCTCTCTCTCCTTCTCTTGCTGCCCTGCTGCTTTTGGTCTGGCTTCAGTGGGTAGTACATCATTTCGTATTCCCCATTTAGCGCAGTTTTCGATTTTGATGTACTCGTCTCCCCATGGTAGCAATATGGAGTCCTTTCCATAATTGTGTATGGCCCTTAGTTGATCCAGCAGCGGTTTGCCTATCAACATCTTCCACGAGCCCTTGCTTGGGAACACCTCAAACGACATTTGCGCCTTCGCCGCTCCCCACTGTAGGGTGCCCGTCCAAGTGCCTGTGGATGGTACCAGCAACCCATCTGCCATCCTTAGCACCTGCTTTGACGCGTCCAGTTGGTGCAACCTCATCTGCACTTTGCGGTACGTGCCCATGTCGATGGCATTTATCATTGCACCGTTATCCACGATTGCGAGAAACCTGACTCTTTCCCCTCTCGGTCCCATTAAGCTCGCTACCGCCATGAACGGCTGGCTGACCTGAGTCCTGGCCCGCTGGCTTGCCGCATCCAACACATAAATGTCAGTGATTCTATTCTCAGCGTCCTGTACGTTACTTGCGCTTTCCTCCTGTTGTTCTGACCCTACCCCCCTTTTCTCCTGAACCCTCCTGAACGCTCCCCGCGACTGGCTCTAGCATGCTTGCAGGCGAATCCTCCATTTTCAACTTCTCTTCCTCCAAACTGGACGGACAGTGACCTGGGGCCGACATTGGTCCACCGCTTTCCGCAGCCCCTAGTAGTTTCCCTCCGCCGTCCAGTCCCACTGCCCTTCGTGCTGCTCTGCCTGCCCCGCATTGCCTACCTGCCATCCTTCTCCTGTCGCTATCGTGTACACCTGAGGTTCTGCTGGTTCTCCGCTGAACTCAGCTTGCTGTGCCATCGGCCAAACGTACTGGACCGGGGCTGCGTTGGGCCTGAGCTGTGTCGTTCTTCGCAGCATGCCCACGACTAGCTGTCACCACCTCGTCTCGTGTAATTGCAGAGTCTCCTTGGCTGTGCATGTGTTTCCAATGTGTGGTGGGTCAGTGACCAGCCCGCAACTGAAACATTCCCCCGACCCTGCCATGGCTGTTCCTGGTTTCAGAGGGTACAGTCGTTCGAGCGCTGGCATTGTTTCTTCCCCAAATGCCCAGTGCCAAGCCTGCACGTCCGCCTCGTACAGTCTCCTGCCCACGTCCGTGTTCGCTCGGTGTGGTACTGCTAGCGCCTTTTCCAAGATCTGGGCCCTCGTGAGTAGAATCCTTGGCACTACCACATTCCTGTTTGCTGCCACTGCAGGTATGCCTGCCCTTGCATACTGCCCAGCATAGCTTTGCAGTACTCCTTCTCCCTCTGCCCGCACTATTGTCCTTGCCAGGTAGGTCTGTGCGATGTGCCGTACCGTGAGTTGGCTGATTTGTTGTCGTAGTTCTGCCACCTCGCTCTTCAGCGACTGCTCGCCCTTCTTTGTCTCCTGGTTTCTCAACAGCTTTTTCACCTTGACTCTTCTCACCGCCTCTACGAACTCGTCCCACTCTTCGTACTCGTCCTCTAGCTCGTTTCTCAAGCTTTCCGGTGCTGCCTTGATTGTGTACTCGATTAGCTTGCCCTCCTTGTCTCCCATGCTTAATGCCAACCACATCACCTTCGTTGCCCATATTATGTGCCCGTAATCTCCTCCTCCCTCTGCGTCGATCCACCTTCCAATCTCCTCCTCTTTCAGCACTAGGGCTTTAACTCGTTCCCTCTGTTGCGACTTTGTCCATTTCGGCCTTTTGGTTGGCGGCCACCTTTTCAGAAATGCGGCCTTGAGTGTTACCATGTCCACCTTGTCTCTGGATGGTAGGTCCGTGAACCACTCTTCCACGTAGCTTCCTGCCGCTAACTGCAGGCTGAACCGGTCTACTTTCATTGCCTCTGTCCAGGTCGTCGGGAGTGATAGCTGGAATTCCGCAAACCAGTCCGATGGTTCCTCCTTGTTCGAGTAGTCCCCTCGAAACAGTGGGACGACTTTTGCCACTTTGTTGACATTGACAATCTGGTATGACATTGTTTGAGCTGCTGGTTGTGGTTGTGCTGGTCTGCCCAATGTCGTCGGCTGTGGGTTTGGCGTTGCTGGGAACAGGTTTGGAGTTGGTGTTGCTCGTTGTTCCGCTTTCGGCCTGGCCGAAAAGAGCGTTTCACTGGGGAATATTGCTGGCCGCAGGTGGTAGTTCTGTGCACCGGCTGATGTGCTTGTACTTCTCTGTTTGCCTCTGGCATGGAGATACGGGTTTGCCATTGTTGGTCTGCATGGGGTATATAGCTCTGAGTCATCTCCCTCTGCTGTCGACAAACTGCTTTCCATAGTGATCATGCCACTGCCTGACTCTGCTTCTTCTGCCTGTGTGTTTATTCCTCGTAGTCGTGCTACCTGTTGTAGTGATAGCGACATTGCCCGTAACTGCGTTCCTGGGGTTCCTATTCCCCTCTCGTCACCAGATGGACTCGCCAGACTGAGAAACGGTGCCCGATGCCTGATGCCAGTGACAGTGCTTCTGCTTGCTGATGACTAAGCTCTCCTGCTACTGTTCTACTTGGGCTATGGCACTCGGACCCCTGCCACTCGCTGCCACGCCCCGCCCCTACTCTCACTATCCTTCCGCCCCACACTTCCCCGTTACACCATCTGGCACTTCCACCCATCCGTCTCAACTCGTTTTTCATCACTTTGATGCTTCCATTCACGCTCGATGTCTCCAAACATCCCATTGACCTCATCTCGGCCTCCTAGCCCTTTAATTTGACTTGACACATTCATATTGATGTCACGCCGGTTTTGGATGCCCTCAGGACCCTCCTGCAGTATCCTGGTATCGATGGTAAGTTTCAATGATGTTCCGATGCCCTCTCGATGGCGCAAAATTGGCTGCATCGTGTTATCTCGTCCTTGGTGGGCGTTTTCGAGCTCTCGAGCTCTACTGACATTCCTAGCTTTGAATTTAATTCTTCCTCGGCAACGTTTCGATCGGATGAGTGTGCGGGAATGCTCTTGGTGGGTAGCGGGTGGCCCTGACAACACAGGTATGTCACCGCATTGGCACTGCTCTCGACACACTCGCTGACTCTCTGCAGCTAGCATCGCTGCTTCGACTCCCATTGAGTCGATTTGCCGCTGCTCGTTGTGCCGTCTCCACCATTGTTTCATTTGTCATCACCACCAGCCGTCTCTCCCTCAACATCTTTGGTAGCAGAACCGTTGTCTGCACTTCGAGGTTCCCGAAAGGTAATCTTTTGATTTGGGGTCATCATCGTCACGAGTGGTGTGTTTCGTGGTACAGGTATGTTGGCGTCTTCAATGCCAACTCATTTCCATGGTGTTGTAGGGTCAGGCGACTCGTTTTCCTGCTCTCCAGGTAAGCCTTGAATCTTTCCCGTTGTTTGACGCGTTCCAATGTTCTGACGTGCGTTGCTAGCTATCTTTGTGTCATGTGCAGCACTGAGTGTGTCCGTTCCACTGCTTGACATGTTTGTACAGATACCCAGACTGTCTGTTTCATCTCCATGTGCGCCGGCATCATCATCGCAGGTCTGCGGTACCACCACAACTGTTTCTTCTTCGTTTGATGTGCTCAGAGTGTCTGTTAGGCTGCATGGTCCATTCGTATGGCCATTCGATCTGTCTGCATGCTCGTCCACGACTGTGTTCATAGCATTGTCGCTCACACAACTAGCCCACTCCCCCTTGAGTGGCAATCCATGTGTGTTAGGTATAATGTTCATTGTGCTGCCATTGCACAGTATCCATGGTAGGTCTTTGTGGGCCATTGCATCACCCTTGTCGACTCCACTGGCGCACTCTGCTGGCTCGCTGCCAAGCTTGGCCTTCCTGTCGACATCCTCGATCTTGTCTAGCTCCTCGACCGATCTGCTTAGCACTTCCTTGTGCTTGCATTCGAGTGGCTCTCCTGCCCTCAAACTCAGCTGCTCATGCAGCTCGTTCTGTGCCATGCGCTGCTCGCTTGGCACTGTGGGTTGATATTCTTCAACATTGATGCTTCGTGATAGAACCTGCTGGGCTGCACCAACTGCTGCCTCAGCTTTGTTTTTGCCTCTTGCCTCAGTATGTCCCTCTTTGGGCCTCTCCTGACTTGGCAGCTCCATTGACAACTCACTAGGCTTCATGCATGACTCTTTCAGTTTGTCTTGCATCTCGTCATTACTAGGTGCCTCAACAGGCTTCTTGTTAGGTATGGATATTGGAGTAGGGTCTTGAAACTTGCTTGCTAGGTAGTTGAACATTTTGCATGGTGTCCTTAGCTGTTGAACCTTTAGTATGAGTGGGATTGGGATTGTTCAATAGATCAACAGTTTTAGTAGGGCATCTCTACCCTCCCACCATAGGCTTTCATCATTTAGTTCCTGGCCTGCAAGAATACCCAGCCAGCCCTTTGTGGCTGCAGCTTCAAGTAAGCTCTCCCTGTAGAACTTCCAGTTCTTTCCATCCAGTTTGAGTGTATGCACATTTGAGTTGGCCATTTTGTATCCCAGATTCTGCTGCTAGGCAGGGCTCATAACCTGTAGAAGCAGAATCTGTAGAATACTTAGTAGCCACTTTATATATTAGTAGCAAAGCTACTGTACCTGTAGAACACTTAGTAGTCACTAAGTAGAAACTACAGTAATACTAAAATTGTAAGTGCATGCTATGCACTTATGTAATCAGTGGCTATGCAATACCACACCAGTTGTCTAACTCCAACACATACAATGAGGGTAGTGCTTGTCAGTGAGACCAGGGAGCCTACTGAATGTAAGTACATACAATGGGGGTACTGATTGTCAGTGAGACCAGGGAGAATAGTGAGTGTAAGCTTGTACAATCATGGTAGTGGTTGTCAGTGAGATCAGTGTGAATAACAGTTTCCAATATATGCAACATTGGTACTGATTGTCAGAGGGACTAGGATAAGCAAGCTTGTCATAAAATAGAATAATGATTGATATTATCAAATATCATCCTTCCTGAAGTATGGTATCATTGGTCTCATAATAGTATAACTTATCAGTGATAGTGACAAAGCTACTCAATTGCACACAATACCAACCCTCCCAGACAATAAAATACATTGATCTACTGGACAATCATAATGATTTTAAAGATCAGTGTTGGTGAATTTGATAATGTATTATATGGCTATATCAAATGATGAAAATTCCCCTGATGCCCACCAAAGAGTATTCAAAAGTGAAAATGTCATGTTTTATTATGATTCAAATTGTCATGCTCTCACAAGGTTATATTCCAAGAAGATTTAAAATTTTTATCACCAATCTATATGGGGAGAAACATTAGATATCTATCCAAAAACAATTGGTGTGACAAAACCTAATTGACAAGTGTCGTAGGCTCACCAAATGAGAACCAGACCAGTGAGGAGAGAGTTGGAAGCAGGGGGCTTCAGGTCTCAGAACCCAAATGAACTAGCTTGGAGCTAGCTGGGCCATTGAGGTCCACTATATATACTATAGTACATGAGGTGTAGGTGAGGACAACATGAGGAGAACACAAGGTAGGGTCCTGGGTATGACATAGCCATGACATCAGAGTGATGTCACAGTGGAGCAGAGCAGGCCAGCCCTGACCCAGAAAGGAAGCATGAGGAAAACATGAGGCAGGAGTCCAGACTGGCCTAGACCAGGCTGGGACCTGATAAGATAAAGGGGTGATTAGATAAGACAAGACAGAGATAAGATGGGAGAGATAAAAGACAGGAAGATTAGATAAGATGAGAAAAGAAAAGAAAATGTACATCTCATAACAATGGGATTGAAACTGCCACCATGGGATCTGCATTTCCCTGAGAGCACATGCCACTGAAGATTCCACAGTGGCAGTTTCAATGTTTCCACATGCTCTAAAGACTATTCAACCTTTTATAGGGAAGATATTATTGTCAAAAACCTTATGACATTCATGCAATATATAATTTTCAATTGTCTTTGGATAGGTATCTAATGTTTCTCCCAGTATAGACTGGTAATAAAAATTATAAATCTTCTTGCAATAAAATCTTGTGAGAGCATTGTAATTTGAATCATCATAAAATATATCTTTTTCACTTTTGAATACTCTTTAGAGTGTGTGAAAACATTGAAACCACCACTGTGTGGGAATGTACCTGCAAGCCATTTGACAGGTGCCTGGACATTTGCAGCCAACAAAACCCAGATCCCCACTTTGTGGGAGTTGGGAATGATGATGACTTATGGGGAGCAGCTACTTACATAATACCCATGGAGGTAGTTTCAACCTTGGCACAGTACCCACCATCCATAACTCATTGTGTGCTCGCTGCTTCCCGCTTCTCTTGCGGAAGATCATTGACTTCTGGCATGAACAGTGTATCTTGCTGGCCGGCCGAATTTGGGGCGAATACAAGTGCGCGAGAAGTTGCCCTCGGGGGTCCTTGGTAGCGTCGCCCGATTTGCCGCACCACCTACATTACCTTTTGTCTTCACAGGCCTGATTGTTGTACTTATGATCCTTCCTATCCCTCCCTTTCTGTGGGCTGACGAGGTATTTACTTCTGTTTGTACCTGAGCTACCTTTTGTAGTATAGTCAGCTGAATCCAATCCAATCCAAACTCCATTTAGGAATTATGTAAGGCGACTCCGCATTCGAAGAGCCACCTTTGTAACGTAGTCAGCTGAATTCATCCCATCCCTCCCTACACCGACCTCTCATGCCGCACTACCTGTCCCCTCTTACGGTGCTCGAGCAGAGTGCGGCCCTTTACCCTTCTGCTCTGGCCTTCAAAGTACCCGCAATGGATCCATTGACTGGAAGAATACAAGATTGGGTACCAATATCTTATCGGCAGTTCAAGGATGGTGTCGAGGTCACCGCATGCCACTGGTGTGGCGTCCTTAGTGCTCAGGGCATACCCCATGGTTCAGTGATCGGGCTATGGTACGCTGTATGTTTTGTGGGGGCGAGATCTGACTCTCATACTACTCAGGTTAACTGGCATGGATTACCAGGATGTCCTTCACATTTATGGTATCTCCAGAGCTGGCTATGTTCCTCAATTACTCAGCCTCCGACTGCCAAATCCTGTCATTATTCACCAATTACTTCGTGAAGCAAATGCCAGGGCCTTGATATATGCTTCCGAATTCACGGCATTGACCACTTCGTTCTCGCTTCCTGTACACCCCGCTGTGTGCAAGAGCAACATGGGGACGCCCAGTGCCGCATTGCCCCCACTTCCGTCTTCTACGGAAAGTAATGACCTGGCGGTTATTTTCCATACTGATGGATCTATCTCCGGACGACCGAACCTCGTGCCATGTAACCAGCAGTGGTTGCATAGCCTCGTGGTTAAAGCTAGGCTCATAACTGCCCCCCAGGACCCCCAACGCCAGGACGTAGCGGTGTCCATGTTAGTTATTCTACTATTCTTTACGTACGGCGCCATTACTAATTGCTCCCAGTGGAAGCATGTGTCACATCGGACAATACTCTCGTAAGTAAGCGAATCACGTCGGCAGCAACGACATTCGACCAGTTATTTAATAGTGCTTATCGGTTCGCTTCAACACGGAGCTTGCACGGTTCAACTAACTAGAATCATGTTCTCATCAGAAGAGCTCCTAGATATGATCCAGCACTGTGGACTCAACCGCTTGAACCAGTTTTCAACTTTCTTAACCAACCACCTTCGCCAGTCACGACAGAATCCCAAATTGCTGAAAGCTCTCCGGCATTTGGACGAGGTCCTTTACAGTGGAATTCCCCTGGATCGAGATGATGAAAACTGGGCGTACCAGAATGGATTGAAGGTGAAGGTACGTCTGCTTTCCCTGGATGTGGCCGAAATGACGAGGATCTCGGTAGAACCTTTATTACTGTGCGGAATGTGGACCAATGCTACTCTCTGATGGCACAGGTCGAAATGCTCGGTTGTTGCGCGGCTTACCTGGTACTTCATATAAGTTCATTCCTATCGATCCTGATCAGGGTAGCGATGGCATCCACCGATCTGTCATCCTCTTGGAACTTGTCGTCCTTGCTGACTCCGGTGATTGTCCTGATATGTCTCTACGTAGCGCCGATGGTCATTTTCGCACTGGTGATTTATTTCAAGAGGTGCTACCTGGCATGTATATCTTCCGTGGGTGTAAAGACGATTGGATCAAATCCAAGAACTCCTTGCTTTGTGATGCTAAGTATGTATCACAGTCATTGATTCCCTACTGCTTGCCGATTCTTCGGTACAGAGCCATAGAGGGTAATGTCCTCAGCACTTGTGGTGATCTGATCGGAGACTGTGTTGTCGTCGGAACCGGCAGACCGTCTCCGGCTCTGTTCGTTGAATCTGCACCTGGGGTTGATCACAAAAGGCTACAGTGGGAAATCCTTCGGAAGACACGCGCCTTCCATTCAGGCCGCTACCTTCACGAGCGGATTACACATAAAGACCTCATAATCATTCTCCCGCCCGAGTCCC
Source organism: Pisolithus marmoratus (assembly GCA_024613145.1). NCBI lineage: Eukaryota > Fungi > Basidiomycota > Agaricomycetes > Boletales > Pisolithaceae > Pisolithus > Pisolithus marmoratus. The sequence continues at coordinate 52,747 of JANFAE010000475.1, read as the reverse complement.
TGCCTAGATCGTCGACGAAGGGCAATGTTAGACGGATGGTGGAAGATATCCACAAGGCACGCCTGGACGAAATTTATGCATCCCTCAACTAGACCATGTTGTAGTTGTACGCGGAACTGTTAGTCTCTGACTCCAAATCATTACACACACCGAGTTACCGGCCCTCCCGGAAGCCCAAAGCACGGAGGCGAGTTCGAAGACGGTAGGGGCTCTTGTATGTGTCATGTACTCTCCCAACGGTTCAGTTCTTCCTGCCAAGTTTGTCATTGAACCGCACCTACAAGTGACCGCAAGGGTTCTTGAGCCTGGCTATACCTCGTGTCAGGTCCTTGGCCAGGCGCGAGTCGTGTATGCGCGAAGTCGAACAAGGAGAATCCGAACGGGTGAGGCTCCATCATAACACTCGGCGACAACTTCGTCCTGGGATGAGAGGGCATGTTCGTCTACTTTGACTGTCATCTTCTCTTTTCCTTCACTTTCATCAGGAAATTGGTGAGGTGATGGTAAAACCAGTTAAATATGCCAAACATGTATGTAATGTAGTTCAGATGTCCATATTAATAGCTATCTCAACCCTGAGCATGCATTATCTGGGCATTGCATCAAGACCCAAGGTTGTCAGGAACTGCCAATAATGCTACTTAAATTGCAATCATATTGTCACAAAGATTACATATGGGATGACCTTGTTATCTCAGGCAGTCATTTCAAGCACTTATCATCTTCCCCACACTGAGGATTATGGAAGATTATGTTCATGCTGTTGTTACTAAGCATTGTCAGCACTTGTCATCCTCACCACAGAATTATGGAAGATTATCTGTTTAGGTTCATGCTGCTGTTTCATTGTCAGCACCCAGCATCCCCCTCATGGGATTATAGAGGATTATCCATTTATGCTCATGCTGCTGTTCCATTGTCAACCCTGACAGATAATAATCAGTGATCACATTGTAGAAAAGGGCTGTAGGCAGCCTCAGTAGTGACTCAACTACTATATGTATTGAAGTACCTGTAGGCAGCTACAAGGTATCAGTAAGTAGTATACTATAAAGAATATGTATGCTTACCCTCAGTAGTGACTCAACTACTGAGGGAATAGTACCAAAACTATAGTACTAAGTGCGCTCTAAGCACTTATGTAAGCACATGAAACTCGCACCAAATTAGGGTATCACACAGGGGTGATTCTATCTCCAACACACCCCCTGAAGCTCCACTGTGTGATCAGGTAGGGGTGAAGAATATAGGACTCAATAAAAAATGTATACCAAATAAAATGAGTATAGTTGCTGCAAATGCAGCCTCGAGTCCAAGTACTTGGTGTGCGAGCGTTGTGTGGCCGTGTTTGCCACGCGCTGTGGCAACTGCCATTTCGGGTATCCGTTTGGTGTGCGCGCGCTCCTTGGCCTTGTACCAAGATCGTGAAGGCCGCCGTTTTGAATATACAAGCTTTTCGACGTCTCGCAACCGTCCGGGGGGTATCCCATGTCGCCAATAAGTGTTAGCAACATTCCAGAGGGGTCTCGCAAGCTCGCGAGGTGGCGGAATGGGAATAGCAAGTAGCATGAGGCGCTTGCAGCCTCTTGCACTGGATTTACTGACGTTTTTAGGTCTTGTTTTGATCCTACCACGTCGGCGTGGGTCCCTGAAGATCTCGGGATGGTGCGCGAAGTCATTTCGAGCGGCTTTGGATGGCGCAAGTAAGCCATTTGGCCATTTGGCCCTGTGCTTGTTATCTCGCCTCATATTGCTGCTGCGAGGGGGCCGTTTGGCCATACGAAGATTTCTTGGCTGTTGTGCATCGTTTCCCGTCGATTGGGGAGGCACCCCCTGCAGCCAGTAAGTGTTGGCGGTGTTCTGGAGTCGTCTTGAGAGGAGTAGAAGCAGCCGCATGAGGATGCGAGCTGTCTGGTACGTGCACCTTCTCGTTTTGACTTGTCGCGGACTCTTGACTTCATTACAGTGTACGCAAACTATCCAGGACCCTCTCACAATGAATATGAACTGTCTCATGGATGTCAAAGGGAGCGGAAGTGGTCGCATGGCGACCGCATAGGTACGGTAAGCGTTTTGCTTCGTACGAGCGTCGTTGACACTTTCAGTGCTCAATTTGAGTCTTCCACGATGACGGGTGACCCAGTAGAGTTGAGGAATATGCTGGATATGGATTTGAGATGGCCTGGGCGGCACAAGTAAGCCGTTTGGCTGGTTCGTGCCCTGTTCAAGATGCTGCCCTTTCATTTCAGCAAGTGGCGTGTCGTTCTGCCCAATATTGGACCCTGGTGGCCATGCTCTCCAGTATGGGGTGACGGGTGGTGTCACTGACATGGGTGCAAGCTGTTCGGCATGTCACGGGTTGTTGCATGTCCATGTACACAGTACTTCGAGTTCTGTGCTCGTGGCCTTGTGGATTCGTGTCGACAGTTTGTCCTGTAGTATAGGATGCTCGACCTGAGTGTGGGGTGGATCTGGCACGTTGGCGATCGTCTCGCCATTCACCTTGACATGCTCGTTGCGTTTGACAGACATTTGTGGTCCATTTTCAATAGAATGTTCACTGGTCTGTTCGGTAGTGTCGCCTGCAAGCTTGTCTCTTCTCATTGTATCTGCGTCATCTTGTATGCACTGACTACTCTTGTCAGGTGCTTCAGACGTGTTCGAGTGCTCTTCTGGCCATGTTTGACCTGTAACCCTAATCTCCACCCCCAGTGGGTGAGATTCTGCCTGCCGCACGTCTATGACCTTGGTCTTGGGCTTCGTGTGCCCACTCTTGGTCTCGGCGCATTCGCTTGTAGTGTCCAGCAGGTCCCTGCTTTCGTTAGGCGCTTCGAGCATCTTTGCGCATTTGTCTGGCCGAGCCGCAACTTCGTCCATGTGCTGACCCTTCTCATCAGGCACCTCAAGCGCATTTGTGCATTCGTTTGGCTGTTCCACATCCACAGCCCCAACCTCAACCTCTGGTAGGTTGTCCTCCACCTGCTGCACGTCTACGACTTCAATCTCGGGTGTTAGGTACTCGGATTCAGTCTCGGCGCAGTCGTTTGGGCTATCGGGAGAGCCCTCTTCACTACTAGGTGGATTTTCTGGTTCGTGATGGCTGTCGAAGATGTTCTGAGTGCTTTCTGCAGTCGCGCACTGCTTGGATGGCAAGTTGCACTGTCGTGAAGCTTCGTCAACGATCTTCAAGCTTTCAGGTCTTGGGATTGAACCATAGCGGCTCTCGAGGTAGGCGAATGCTTCGCCAGGGGTATCCAGATGCATACACAGCATTAGGATTGAGTCGGGTAGACCGAAGATGATATATTGGTGGGCCATGGCGGCCCGTTGATGCCACGCATCATCAGCAGTTTTCCAGGCTGCGATGACATCTCTCTCCTCGTTGGTTCGTGGTGTTCGGCCGGCACCATATTCCTGTAGTAACTTCAGAGTTGTCGGTCGTGTTTCAGACCCATCTATGTGTCCCATCAAGCCGTCTTCAGAGATAGCCTTCAGCACCCAACTGCCATAGGTGTGCCAGTTGCAGCCATCTTCTGCAAGCTCAGGTTCCATAGTTTATTCCTATTACTTTCGAGTGTAGTAGAGATATTTTGTAGCAAGCTTGAGTAGCTTTTTGTTTGAGTCAACCACGAGTTGCCTACAATAAAATTTTCTGCGCTAGGCGGGGCTCATAACCTGTAGAAAAGGGCTGTAGGCAGCCTCAGTAGTGACTCAACTACTATATGTATTGAAGTACCTGTAGGCAGCTACAAGGTATCAGTAAGTAGTATACTATAAAGAATATGTATGCTTACCCTCAGTAGTGACTCAACTACTGAGGGAATAGTACCAAAACTATAGTACTAAGTGCGCTCTAAGCGCTTATGTAAGCACATGAAACTCGCACCAAATTAGGGTATCACACAGGGGTGATTCTATCTCCAACACACATAGGCATATCTATGATCTAGGGATTAGCATGAGTAACCCCTGAGTATGCCTACCTGCCAGACAGGGGTCACTGAGTGTGTATGCTATAGGGACAGGCTTGGGTGTCAGGGCTTGGTGGTGAGTGTGCCCACTCATGGGTCTTGATAGATAGGATAGTTAGCCAGCATATGTGAGCCAGATACCTTGTCAGTAGACACAGTGAAGAGAATAAAATTGATTACAGGAAAGAGACTGCAGGGGGGTCTCCTTGTTGGAGATTGAATCACCCCAGTGTGATAACCCTTTTTGGTACGCTTTTTTATTGATTACATAAGCACTTAGAGCGTACACTTAGTAGTACATTTTGGTACTGTTTCCTCAGTAGTTGAGTCACTACTGAGGGTATGTCTACACATTCATTACCAGTACTTACTTACTGATGACCTGTAGCTGCCTACAGGTACACTAATATATTTAGTAGTTGAGTCACTACTGAGGCTGCCTACAGCCCTTTTTCTACATTCCTGAGGGCAATAATAGGGTCAGTTTGACCCAAGAGGCTCTAGTGCTTGTGTCAATCCCTGTGAGTGAGGACAACTGGTGTGAAAACAACTGAAATTCAGCCTTCTAAGAGTCTAAAACACAAGAAATAATATCTGGGGATAGCCTGGATAGCCTAAATGAAATTCTGGTCTTCATCTGGCTTCATATTCTGTCTTGCTTCATCTCTGGTAGCAGTCATATATTTTTTTTGGCAAGGCAATTATAAGGTATTTGGAGTATGCACATGCTTACATAAGCTGTGAAATGTGCACACACAAGTCAAAATACTAAATATAACTAGGGTAGAATGGACAGGAAATAAGGGAAATAAAGTAATCCTATAGTAGGGACAATAATTCCCTACATCTGAGTGTGATGAAACCTAAAAAACAGATGTTGTAGGCTCACCAACCAGGAACCAGACAAGGGAGAGAGGTTAGAAGCAGGGGTTTTAGGTGTCAGCACCCAAATGAACTAGCTTGGAGCTAGTTGGGCTATTGAGGACCACTATATATACTACAGCACATGAGGTACAGGCAAGGACAACATGAGGTGAACACAAGGCAGGGTCCAGGGTATGACATAGCCATGACATTAGAGTGATGTCACAGTGGAGCAGAAGAGTCCAGCCATGGCCCAGAAGGGAAGCACAAGGAAGGCATGAGGCAGGAGTCTAGACTGGCCTAGACCAGACTAGGACCTGATAAGATAAAGGGGAGATTAGATAAGACAAGACAGAAATAAGATGGGAGAGATAAAAGACAGGAAGATTAGATAAGATGAGAAAAGAAAATGTATGTCTTGTAACACTGAGGGGGTCTTTGAACTCCAACTGTCCCTTGCATCAGCAATTTTGCACATTACTTTTTTCTGCTTTTGGAACTTTTTTGAGTTCAAAAGTAAAAATGCAGTAACTTTTGAAAGTATCACCTGTACCTTAAATAGTAGATCTATTACTTGAAAAAGCAGAAAAAGCACTGCTTTTCATGCTTTTCACACTTTTCATCACACTTAACTTGCTTTAAAAAGTACCAAAGGTGGTTATATGGTAGTTACATGGAGATCTGGTTGGGGCCAACTAAGTTTCTGGGGGTGAATGAGATAGCTCACAAGGATCTGAGAGCAAAGTGAACAAAAATTTGGAATATCACAGGAACAACTGTACCTATTGGGACATAATGTCCATCATGCACAAGTGCTAATTGAGCAGTGCCATGTCCTAGAAAAGCAAGAGGCTATGATAAAAATTGAGTGAGATGTGGTCCTGCAAAGTCATGGAGAAGAGGAGGCTGCCAAATGGCAATCATAGGGGTGATCAACACAAAACTGTGGGAGGTGGTCAGGATCATCTGGAGGGCCTTGGGGGAAAAGGGATTGAGAGAATACATGCACTCAATCCAAAGATATTTGCCAAACCATCCTACACCACTTGCATCAACAAAAACTCAGAATACCTCTACAACCACAGCACCAATCTAGACATAACATACACCATTTGAAAGCAGCAATCAGGTAGTACCTCACCCTAGAAAAGTGAAAGGCCTGGTTAGGAGATGAAGGAGATATGGTGCAACCACTGCACCAATCTGCACACAATATACACCATTTCAAAGCACCAATCAGTCTTTGACTGCAGAAAAAATGGGAAAATGAGTGAGATATGACATACCAAGTGCTCAGTAGCCTGGGGTAAACCTGTTGGGGGTACAGACCCCAGCAGCAGCAGAGTGCAGGTATGCATGGTACTATTTGCTCTCAGAGTATATGTAGTGTAAAGTTTTCATGGTGTCAGTAAAATCAACATTGATCACATGCTATTTAGGGTAGGTTGTCTCTGGACTTCAACAATTTCATGAATGCCTAGTCATGGCATTATTGTATGTATACAGTACTGTTACAGCAGTTTTCAAAGCTTTGTGGAAAATGTGTCATGAATTTTCAGTTGCCAGGAACAGCTGAGGTAGGACCCCATGAGCAGCTCAGCCAATAGTCTTCCATGCTGCCTTGTACTGTGTCCAAGGATGTCAAATCTCATATACCCATCCTGTATCACAATGGATACAGTGTCAAGCTTATCTGTAACATTTGGGGTATAAAAAAAAACCTTCATTTACAAAACCCAGATAATTGTCAACCTTGAGTGGAAAAAAAAGTCCCTTGGTTTTGACAGATTCAAGTCATTTGTCTCAGAGTTTAATGGTTCAGTTTGGGCTGGCAGTGCAGAGGCTTATGTGGCAGGCTTAGGGTGTGGTCTCAAGGCTCAGATGAAGGTGCAGGGCAATGAGCAGACTCCTCATCTTAACTGTCTATTTCATATGTGGTAGCTACCCATTTATACATTTGTATCATTTCATATTCATTGTGTTGGGGGCATCTTCCACTCCCCTACCCACTCTATATCTCTATCCCACTGTTGGGGATCCTCTATCATATCTGTTGTGCTCTGTCATATGGGCATCATAATGTTTCTATTTTTGTGCTCTGAACTTGGATTGTTGAGACCACTGTCTCAACAATTTGACTTCCTTTAGCATAGAAGTTTTCCCCTCATCTTCAACTTGAGGCTAGAATAGACCATGAGAGCAACTGTGAACACATACTGCTTTTCCAACTTGCCACTACAATGAGTAGGAGACAGCAGCAACATGAGTGATGGGAAAATACAGGCCAGCTCAACCTAAGAATGCCAGTTTTTCACACTAGGTGCTCATGGGGTCTTGCTTAGCTGTTTCTGGTGACTGAAAATTCATGATACACTTTCCACATAGCTTTGAAAACTGCTGTAATGTTACTGATGTTTACATTGCTATGACTGCCTTTATCACAATCCTGGTATGTGCAGAAAGAATGGATGGTATGGATATTGCACAAGTCCAATCCATGGCAAGGGCTTTTGTGTTGCAAGAAATCATACCTAGCCATTCTTATGACACTAAGTGTCATGTATGCAATTGTACTTCAACTGCTTTTGGCACTCATTCTACTTTTTACCCTTGGAAAAAAAGCCAGAAAAGTATTACCTCACTTTGCACACTTTTTGTGCTTAGCAAAGCAGAAAAGTCCCAAAAGTGGAAAAAAGTAATGTGTGAAATTACTGATGTGTTGTAAACCAAAGGAGAAAACTGGCCTGAAAGGTTCTTGGAAGGGGAGAACATGGTCACAAGAAATAAAACATGTCCTGCAAAGCCAAAAAATGGCTCATGAGAGGGGAAATCAAATTATCAAATGGGGACTGAACTTGGCAAAGGGGGAGCAGGTAGGGTACCCCACAGAAAAGATATACCATATTTCAAAACTGGCATCAAACAAAAAGACTATCACAAAAGCAAACAAAAGACTTAACCACTCATCTATAGCTGACAGGGGAAGCTCAAATGCCTTTATGACAGGGGTTGAGAGTTGCCTGGCATGTGTAGGGGAGGCTGAAGGGAAAATCCTGGCTCAACAAGGGGAGCAGGGGGGCACAAGAGGGAGCAGGAGGCTCTTGACAAGGCACCATGAGCCTTAGAATTTGGCTAGGTCTCACTGTGAGCATCCAGCACTTGTGAATGACAGTGCAAGGGGGCTTGGAATTTTCTGAATTCAAAACCACCTCCTCAATGGTCTCAGGATGAGCTTGAGAGGATGCAAGGGGTTGAACCAGCAGGGAACTCAAAGGGGAGGGTAGTTCTTTAAATCCTGAACCTCTGGGGATATGAGCAAGGGCCCAGGAGTCTAAATGGGCTTGTAATTTTTGAGAGGTGTTCACAGTGGTGATACTTTATCAACCTAAGAGTGTGAACTCAGTCTTCAAGTCAGGACAAAGTCTCTTATCTATTAACCAACCTAAGGGTGTGAACTACCAAAAGGATAAGTGAAAATAGTCTATATTGATGGAGAAACAACATTACCTCTGTCTTCAAGTCAGGATGAAGTCTGAGGCATAAGGAAAAAAGAAGTGGCAGATGAGTATGGTAATATTACATAAGTGGATATTGCTGCACTCAACAGCAATTAATTCCAACACACCCCTTCAGTGAGTCTCTGCTTAAGAAATGAATCCATACATGTGACCAATCCTTGTGTAGTCAATAGTATAAGCATGAATTTGGGGTGACAATGACTCCATGGTGTTGCATTTAGACAGCTGAGTGCTGTTTAGACTACCTTTGATGGATGTTTGTTGTTGTGCATGCATGATTTGTAAGCAGCCCATTGTTGACTGTTGTGATGCCACTCCACAGCCTTGTGATGGGCTCATTTTCCTTCTACCCCTGTCACCATGCCCCCTCCACTTGCATTGTCTCTCATTCCATGGCCGTGGGTCTGTAATGTCACTCTGACACTGTTACTTTCAGGAATGCAGTTGTTTTGGCTAAAGTAGAGAGGCTTGTGCTGCTTGGGTGCTGGTATTGACAGATAGGGCAGTTCCAGGTGAGAACTCAGTTGTTTCAGGCATCATAACCATTCTCTGGATTTGGAGTGGGTGCAAGAACATTCTGATGGACCTGCAGGTGAGTCTAGAACCACTGTTTGTTTGAATTTCAAGGTGAGAGCCTCAAAATGCACTGAGTGCTTCTGAGGCTCATTGGATGGCATCAGGGGCTGATCATAATCAATGAGTGGCTCGTTTGGGTCGTGTTGACCATTCCTGTGTCCCCCCTCAATGTTTCAAGTACCTGATTTAAGATCTGGGCTCATTTGATCCATTTCTGTATGCATGGTGCCTGCATCTGCAGCTGCAGGGGTAACCAGTGAGTTTGCAGGCTTTGGCTCTGCTTCATGGTCATATCCTCAGTGTTTACAGGTGGTGTACTTGCTATCTCTTGGATAGGGTCTGTAGTATCACTTGGTGGGACTAGGATACTGGGCATTAGGTCTGAAGAGTCCTGGTTTTGCCTGTACATGTATTTACATAACTCTAGATGACCTCTGGATGTCTGCAGGTGGAATTGGGTTTGGATAGGGGTGCTGGTGGGCCAACCAAAGGTACAACATGCCTTGCAGGTGGTCTGTGGACCTTCTGGGTCATTTTTAGGTGTGTCTCCTCCAGTTTTTGCATTCAAATTGAGATGTTTGACTTGCTAGTGCTCTCCTTCCCCCCCACCAATGTTTCAGTTGATTGTGGCTTATCAGCATTGATCAGTTTGATGTCTAGCACTCAAGCATTTCACAATTTTTCATGCCAACATATGTTGAAAACATTGAAAGAAGATATACTCTTTTATTTGGGCTGTGTTCACAGAAAAAATGCAAATATAATATAATATTTTCTTTCTCTTTTCTGTGGAAAAAAGTGAATTGATGGTAGTGCTGATTAGCTTGTACACTAATGGGTATTACCATCAATCAATGTTTTATGGCAAGTCATGCAAAGAAAAGAAAGGATTATTTTTGCCTTGTCTCTTTGAAAACAGCTGTCAAAAAAGAGTATCACTTTCTTCAATTTTTTCAGCATGTTTTCTGAAGAAAAATTGTGAAATGCTTGCAGTGTAGGGTCCTCCCATCATCTGTTTTCCCATCCAGAGCCCCATGCAAAGTTTCAGCTTGATCTGTTGAGTTTACAAGCTTGTCTGAGCCATCCTCATCCTCCTGTAAGGTAAGTGGCACTTTTGGCTGTAGCATGCTGGTGCTTTGACTTCATTGCATGGGTCCTCAGGCCATGGGTTTTCTCTTCTCAAAGATGACCCATTTGGCTGTCTCCCCATCCCCTTCCTCAAAGATGACATCCCTCAACTCAATGACTCAACTGCTTGCTCAATGCAAGCACAAACAGGCTTTCAGTTCTCAGTGAATCTGAGGTGAGTGCATTCAATCAATTTGACATCTAGTTTCTGACAGTTTTCTTCTGGGACATGCACATGTACAGTGCAGCTGAAGACTTGAAGGTGGGAAATCGATGGCTTGTCACTAGTGTAGGCTTCATATGGGGTAACATTTTCTTTGAGTGCACATGTCAGTAGGCAGTTGACAAGATGAGCTGCATGAGTTATAGCATCTCCCCAATACTTATTAGGGAGACCTGCATCACTCAGCATCGCTCATGCACATTCAACCAGTGTGCAATTCATCCACTCAGAGATGCCATTCTCTTGGGGGGTGTATGCATTCATCCTTTCATGGTGGATGCCCTTTGACTTTAAGTAGACATCAAATTCATGTGAGCAGTACTTGCCACCACCATCTGTATGAAGATACAGTAGGTTGCACATTCACCAGTCTCTGCCTCCACTCATGCAAAGTACTCTTTCATTGCAGCAAGAACTTCATCCTTTGTCTTTAGGAGTTTGATGATGAGGTGGTGGGATTCGCCATCGATGAAGGTTACAAAGTATTGGTGCCCAGAGTGACTAAGGGTTTGCATTGGGCCATGGATGTCTGAGTAAGTTCAATATAATATACATGGGCACTCAGAATCTGACTTTGTGACTATGACATTGCAATGTTGTTTCCCCTCAAGACAATTCTTGCAACTGTGAGTCTCCTGGTTTTGTGAGCCAGTTATCTCCATGCCAACCACCATATCCTGGTTTAGTAGCCTTAGGACATTCCTGCTTGTTGCATGTCCAAGGTGGTGATGCCAGGTGTTTAGGGATGCCTTTGAAGTGACTGCACAAGTGGCAAGGGTGGTGAGGGGCTTCAATGCATCAACTTCACAAGGGTCATGTATGATGTATGCAGAGTGGCTTCCAGATACAACTGTCATGTCTAGAATGTATAGTGACTTGTGTTTTGCTGCAACAGCCTTGATCTTACTTCCTATCATCATTTTGCAAGTGCTTGACTTGAAGGTTACTCAAAGACCTTTCACTGCAAGGCATGGCACTGATATGAGGTTCATATCCAAGTCTGGAACATAGTAGACATCACACAGTATGGTCTGACCTCCATCACTGCAGGTGCCATGCATGTCAAGCTCAATCTCCCCATTACCAACTGCCATAATGGACCTCCCATCCCTGATAACCATGGGTTCTGATGGTTCCAAGGTCCTAAACATGGCAAACCACCCTCTCTGGCAAGACATGTGTGCAGAAGCACCCAAATCTACAATCCACTCAGTGGAAGATGTTCCCAGGCCAGTGCATGCCATGAACATGCATAGTTCAGAGTCATTGTCCACCTGTCCCCCTGTGTGAGCTTGGCCATAAGATCTGCCTTGTCTGCTGGTTTGTCCTTCCCCTCCTTTGCAGGTTCCAGTGAAGGCTTCATGCCTTCAGCCTTCTTATTGGGACATTTGTCCTTCATGTGTCCAGTTTCCTTGCAGCCATAGCAGGTGACTTTTGACTTGCCCTTCCCCTTCCCATTTCCCTTAGACTTAGCATTTTTACCAGTGGCCTTGGCCATAAGCACAGAATGCAATGGAGAGCCTTGACATGTTGGTTCCTTGATTAGAACTTGGGAGATCACAGAGTCAACAGTCAGTTTATCATTTGTCAACATCAGGACTGTGCACAGAGTCAAGTATGACTGGGGTAGGGATATAACCATTGCAATTGTGACTAAAGACTCATCAAGAGGTTGACTGAGTGAGCTCAAGATGAGGGATTTCTGTTGCATTGCATTTGGTTGGGTTTCTATGGGGCTGTTGTCCACCAGGGTGCCACAGAATAGCTCTCCAATCAGGTAGGCAATAGTTTGCTTCCCTTTTCCTTCATAGCACTCACTAAGTTTTTTCCAGGTCTCTGCTGCCATTTGTGCATACATGACTCCACTTAAAGGTCCATCCTTGAGTGTCAAGGTGATCTGTGTGCAGGCTTCTTGATCCTTTGCTGACCACTCAGCATGCTTGTCTGGTAGGTTGACTGAATCCAGTGCAGTGGTGTCACTTCCACCAACAACCTCCCAAAGGCCTCAAACCTGTAAGACTTTCTGAATCCTGAACTTCCACATCTGGTAGTTTGACCCATCATCTGTGAGAGATGGTATGTCATATAGGCAGCTTAAGGCAGCAACTACTTTGCTGGAGGATAGAACTGTGGTTATGGTAGAGGGGCCTTCTCTAGGAGCTGCAGAGGCAGAAGGAAGAGTGTTGGACATCTTTGGAGTAGTTTAGTTAGACTGGAATGTGAAGTCTTTGAACTTGAGATGGTTAGAGCTGCTCAGGGCTCATAACCTTTTATTGTAAGACTAATGAAGGTGGGGCTAACCAAAGGAAGGACTACTGGTAATTAGTACATATAATGAGTGTAGGCACAAAACAATTAACCTCACCTCAGGCTTCTTTTTGTAGAAGACTGAGGTACAAAGTAAAAAACATTTCACCTAAACAAGTCCATGATTATGTAAGGTACTACCATTGTAAGTTAAGACAAAGTCAGAAAACCTGTATGCAGTGGTAAGGACATTACCATGGCTATGGCTATGAGAGAGTTGTTGATGGATTGACCAAGCAACTTTAGTATGCACACTTTTTGCCACATAGTGTTAAGTTGGTTCTGCATTGGACTGTCCTTCAAGAGTGTTCCATGGAAGAGCTTGCCTATGAGATAGGCAATGTCTGCTTGCTGTGCCCTTTGTACTGCTGACACAACTTTTTTCCAGATTTCTGCTGCTGTCAGTGGATGTAGAACTCCTGTTAAGGGTTCATCCATCAGAGTCAGAATGATTTAGGCATGTGCTTCCTTGTCTCTGATCATCCATGGGCAGTTTGCATTGAGCCATACCAGGAGATGGTTGACCAACAATGATTGTGAGTCAAGGTGTGGGTCAGTGGCAGAACCAGCCAAAAATCCAACACACACAGACAAAAGGAAGAGTAGTGGTTTGCCTCAGCAGAATCTGGATTGAAGGGAGTGGAGGAAGTGGAGTTCTGCTCTCAGAAGGTGAGTGCAGGGGAGGGTTTTGAGGTAGGCCTGTTGAGATACTGGCACCAGGACCAGGGAAGTGATTGGAGGTGAAGAGGATGGGCTCTGGTGAGCCTACAAAGGATGCAGATGCAACAATCACTGCAGAAATGAGTTTTTTTATTGCATCTGGAGATAGTCAGATTATTGGTCATAGTATGACCATATCCTGAGGTCACACAGTCCCAATAATATCTCAGATTATAGTAGCTAAGTGTTCTCAAATCAGACTATATTCTGGTCAGATTTGCAAACCTATTCCTATGGCAAGACAAAGCTTCCAGTTGATATTGTTATGGTTCATGCCTTGCTGTGGGACTTTCTTTCTCCTTTTGACTGTTTGGTACTGTTGGCTTTGTTCTATGCATTTCTCTCCTGTTCCTTTGACTCATGCTTTGGCTTGGCCAATAGCAGTATCTTCTCATGACACATGTTCAACACATGTAGGACTCTGGCCAATGGCCTTTATCTCTCTAGCTATGTGAGGTCACCTTGAGGCCTCTTTCCCTGTACTATATATAGTTGCCTCTAGTCTGGAGTAGACCCTCAGACTAGAGCTGCCCAATCTACTGGCTAGTTCCTCAGAACTTCAAACTTGAGCCTTCCAGCTCTCACTCAGAACTACAATAAATCCTTCAGACAGGAGGTTACAACCATCATGTTGTAGAATGACTACTTGGGCTTGACCTACATTACAGACTTCAGTCTTAGCATAACAAAAGCTCTAGTCTACATCCTGGCCATCATGCCCAATCATCTGCTGTTCAGCAAGACACCATTTTCCCTCGAAGGAACAGATTGTGGGCAAGCCCACTTGAACCATGTGAACCTGAACCAGAGCCATCAAGCTCTGACACTGAATACAGCACTGCCGAAGTGCATACCCCAACTGACCTGAACCCCTCACCATCTGAGGACAATACCAGCTTCTTACAGAACACCCTCCAGAATGTACTATCCTCTTTAGGATCTCCCCATCCCCTTACCTCTCAACCTCGCCTTAAACCTGGAAGCCTGTTCACTATGTCAGGATCTGGATCTGGTGGCCTTGGCCTAGGATCATCGAAGGGTGGAGCTCCCACTGCTCCAGCTAGACCCACTGAATTGAAAATCAGCACACCATTTGAATATGATGGTAGCCACGAAACCACTATGTCTTGGCTGTACTCAGTCAAGGCATATCTTCTAATCAATCAAGGCATCTATGACAATGACAATAAATGTGTCATATATGCCCTCTCACACATGAAGAAGGGGGTAGCCCAAGCATGGGCAATGACTTTCTACCAGGCTGCCCTGGAGAAACAGAACCCCAGTTTTGGGACCATGAACAACTTCAAAAAGGATTTCAAGGCAGCATTCACCCCAGCCAATACCACCAGTGCTGCCATTGCCAAGATCAGGACCCTGAAGCAAAAAGGGTTGATTGAAGAATACATCTCAGAATTCAGAACTGCTGCTGCTCACAGTGGCATTAAAGAAGATGCCACCCTCATCAAGTTCTTCACTACTGGGCTTAAACCTGCCCTTGTCTACCAAATCTACAGCATGGACAAAGTCCCCACCAAAATCGAAGAATGGTATGAGAAGGCTATGCACTTTGAAAACCAATGGCAGAAAGCTCGTGCCATTACTGGAAGAATTGACAACAAGGGAAAAGGGAAGACCTATCCCTGACCCTGGTTCCAGCAACAAGAAGAGAGAGACCCCAACACCATGGATGTTGACATGGTCAAACTCTCCAGAGAAGAAAGAGATTGCCATCTCAAAAATGGCTTGTGCTTTGGATGTGGAGAAAAGGGACATACATATGTCCCGAGAATGTCCCAACTGAAACAGAAACCCTGCTAAAAAGGTCAAGCAGGTAAAGAAAGAAGAAACTGACAATGAAGATGAGGCCTCTGTGGCCCTGGTCAAACTGACCAAGTTTCTCAGAAAGGGTTTTTGAATGGGGAACCAGAGTTGATGCCTGGGACCCCTGAACAAAGTATCTCATATGTGGCCTCTCCTGTAAAAGTAACCTCTCTCCCTGAGAGAGTTATGAAAATTCCCATTTCTCTTTTTATGAGACCCACTGGAGAACAAGTGTCAACACCACTGCCCTAGTAGACTCTGGGGCAGAAATATTGTGCATTGATTGGATGTTTGTCTGAAGGAACAAACTCCCTACCAAATGACTCCCTAGACCTGTCTGGGTCACCAATGCTGATGGGTCTCCCAATGAAAAAGGATGTATCTTGTTCACAGCCACCCTGTTTGTCAAAATACAGAGAATAACCCATAAAGAGAAGTTCTATGTAATGAACTGCAGGTCAGAAAATGCCATCCTTGGCATACCCTGGTTACAAAAGAACAACCCCATTATCAATTGGAGAAGTGGAACATTGACCATCAATGAGTCAACAAATGTCACTGCCCTGCAAATTCCCCAAACTCCACTGGAAGAATTCCCCAAAACGTCTCTCCCTGACCCCCTCAAAAGAAAAGGGGTCAACATCTATCTCAATCACGAAGAACCAGATGCATTCACAACCCAGGCATACAACTGTATGTTTATAAACTGGTTTGTGAAAGCTGCAACCCTAGTCACCCTGAACAATAAATGGGTGAGAAAACTCAACCTGGCAACTGAACTTTCCCAGAAAGAAGAAAAGAATAAGCCAAAGGCTACTCTTCCCTCAGAGTTTGCAGAGTTTGCCTCTGCATTTGAAAAACCCTCTGATGGAACTCTTCCCCCCATATGACCCTACAACCACCCAATCAACCTGGTCAAAGACTTTGTACCAAAAGTGGCCAAAGCCTATCCTCTGACCCCATCAGAGCAACTCGCTGCAGAAAGGTTTGTTGAAGAAAATCTCCAAGAAGGGAAAATTAGACCATCAAACTCCCCACAGGCAGCACCTTTCTTCTTTGTAGGAAAGAAAGATGGCAGTCTAAGACCATGTCAAGACTATCAGTATCTGAACAAACACACAGTCAAAGATGCCTATCCACTACCATTGATATCCAATCTGGTAGACAAACTGAAAGGAGCTTTGGTCTTCATGAAGATGGATGTTCAATCTGGGTATGACAATGTCCAGATCAAGGAAGGAGACCAATGGAAGGCAGTGTTTATCATGCACAAAGGACTCTTTGAGCCAACCATAATGTTCTTTGGTTTGTGCAACTCTCCTGCAACCTTCCAGTGGTTCATGAATGACTCCTTTTGGGACCTCATCACTGAGGGATGGTTGGTTGTCTATATGGATGATCTCCTGATCTTCTCAAATGATCCAAAAGAACACCAAAAAAGGACCCTGCAAGTCCTCCAAAGGATGAAGGAACTCTCGCTGCCACTGAAATTAGAAAAATGCCAATTCAATCTCTCCAAGGTGGAATACCTTGGAATGATCATCAAACAGAACACCATTGCCATGGACCCTGTCAAGGTCCAAGGAATCACAGATTGGCCCACCCCCACGAAGGTTAAGGATGTTCGCTCCTTCCTGGGGTTTGCAAACTTCTACCGAAGATTTGTCCCATACTACTCCAACATTGCCTGACCCCTTATTGACCTTATGAAGAAAAATGCAGCTTGGGAATGGTTGAAAAAGACTGAAACCACTTTCCAAACCTTGAAAAAGGTTTTCATGAGAGAACTGGTTTTACTCATGCCCAACCCCTCCAGGCCATTTGCAATCTCTACTGATGCCTCCAAGTATGCCACTGGAGGTATTCTCATGCAAGAAGACTCAAACGGACAGTGGCATCCATGCACCTTCATCTCTCAGTCATTCAACCCCACTGAGAGAAACTATGACATATATGACAGAGAGTTGTTAGGGGTTATCTGGGCCCTCAAGACTTGGAGGCATTACCTACAAGGAATGCCCACTCCAGTGCAGGTTCTCATGGATCACAAAAACCTAACCTACTTTCAACAACCTTGCAACCTGAACCATAGCCAGGCATGCTGGCTCCTAGACCCCACTGACTTTGACCTTTCCTTCACACATGTACCAGGAAAGGAACTTTGTGCACCTGATGCACTCTCCCACCACCCTGATCATGTCCCCAGTGAGGAGACTGACAATGAGGGAGTCACACTCTTACCACAGACCCTGTTTGTGAAAATCATCAACACTGCTCTCTCCTCAAAACTCACAGAGTTGTCTGCCAAAGACCCAGTGGTTCTCACTGCACTACAAGCTATTGAAGGAGTAGACATGCCCCTCCCCTTCAAGTCAAACCTCTCAGACTGGCACTTTGATGAAGGGGTTCTCTTTTATAAAGACTGGGCCTTTGTCCCCAAAAATCCCACCCTCTGCTGACAAATCGTTGCTCAACATCATGACCACCCCTCCACTGGACACCCTGGAGTCCTTAAAACCAGACAATTACTCTCTACAGAGTACTGGTGGCCTGGAATGGCCACATTTGTCTGCAACTATGTCGAAGGGTGTGCAGTTTGTCAACAAAACAAGGTCAACATGCACCCTACCACCCCACCCCTCACTCTGATACCCTCCACCACAACCTGACCCTTCCAACAAATCTTCTGTGATCTCATCACTGATCTTCCAATGAACTCTGGCTTTGATTCCCCTTTGGTCGTGGTAGACCATGGGCTTATGAAGGGGGTAATTCTTATCCCAACCACAAAAAATGCCTCTGCCCTCGAAATCATGACCCTGTTTTTCAAAAGAGTCTTCTCCAGATTTGGTTTGTATGACAAGGTAATATCTGACCGAGGCCCACAGTTTGCCTCCATGCTTGCCAAAGAACTGGCTAAACTCCTCAGGTACTCCCTGGGACTCTCCACAGCATATCACCCTCAGACCAACAGAGAAACTGAATGAGTTAATCAAGAGGTCGAGACTTACCTTCAGATCTTCTGCCAGAATGAACCGTCCTTGTGGGTTCAACAACTACCAATGGCTGAGTTTGCTCATAACCACTGACCCCACTCTGTCACCAGTCAATCTCCATTCTACCTCATGTATGGCTATGAGCCAAAACCCCTACCAACCCTTATCATCGAATCAAAGGTCCCTGCTGCCAAAACAAGAATAGCCGAGCTCCATAAGGCATGAGAAGAAGCCCTTGTGGCCCACAATCTCGCCCAAAAGGCAATGAAGGACCGCTTTGCTAAACCCTTTACCCTATTCCAGAAAGGAGACAAGGTCTGGCTAGAAGCTCGAAACCTGAAATGTTCCTATGAAAATAGGAAGTTTGCACCAAAACAGGAAGGACCCTTCATTATCTCTGAGGTTCTTTCCCCTGTCACTTATTGTCTTGACATTCCCACATGATGGAAGATCCATAACATGTTCCATGCATGCCTCTTATTGCCCTATTGCAAAAACACTGTACATGGACCAAACTTCCCATCTCCACTCCCTGATATCATAAATGAAGAAGAGGAGTATGAAGTGGAAGCAATCATCAGTCATAAATGACTAGGCTGAGGACACATGTTCCTTATCAAATGGAAAGGGTACCCTTCTTCTGAAAACTCGTGGCAAAGTCCCAGACACCTTGAACATGTGGCAGACACCCTGTCTGCCTATAAAAAATGGTTCCCCAAAGACTTTCCCCCTCAGAAATGCACCCTACCTCAAACAACCAGAAACATCTCTCTCATCTCTGTCATGCCTCCTCGTCACTCCTCTGCCCTGGTTGCCCATCATGCCTCCCCCACAACTTGCTGCCCTGCCCCCTTCACCTGTTGTTTATGTGTCCCAGCTGAAGAAGGGATGCTTAACACCTACAAGGTGTTCCTCACCAACCCCTCCTCCTACAACCCCATCATGTGGGAGGTTGATAGAGACTCCCCCCTCGACTTAGTCTACCACATTGCCCTTCAAGGGTTCAGAATCGAAAATGTTGCCTGCTATTTCAAAAGACAGGGCCCCTGCCTCAGCTTCACCTGCACCATCCTCAATGAGATCTCAAGGGAACAGGTTCCATTGATCCTCCACCTCTTTGATGTACTTGGAGGGGCTGACCTTATCCACAATGTCCGCCAGCATGCTGCCCCTGTCACTGCTCATCCCCCATCCCAGTATAGAAACTCATCATCCTCATCCTCATCTCACTCCCCACAGTCGTTGCCTTCCCCACAGAGGGTTTGCCCCCATGCCTGTTGTTTGTCCCCATCCTCCCCATCATCGTCCACTTCCCTGAACATGGTGGACCCTCAAGAGGCATTTGGCCTCTCAGGAGAACAGGTCACCGAACTCCTCAGCCAAACTGAGGAGGCCCATTGACCTCCTGCTACCTGAAGCCACCCTCGCACTGCTGTAGACACTGAGCTCGGGGTGCTCACCTGTTCTCACCCATTGTACAATGAAGCCTGCTTGTCTGCTGCTGCCTCAGTCATATCTGAGTGAATTGCCCTGCCTATGAATGTCCCATCTGTGGGATGAACCCTCCTGGTCACACCCAGGCAAACTGCCCTGCTAGCCATTGTTCCCTTGAGGAACGCTTTGCTGTCCCATCATCGAAGAAGAACAGACTCTCGTTGCTGAGGACAGCAACTACAACCCCCGAGACAACAATTTTGATTTCGATGACAATGCCATTGTCAACATGACTGGCAAACCCTATGGTGACTCCCATCTCTGAGAAGTGGGAAACCAGGGGCTTCCCCTGTATGAAAGGGGTAATGTTATGATTCATGCCTTGCTGTGGGACTTTCTTTCTCCTTTTGACTGTTTGGTACTGTTGGCTTTGTTCTATGTGTTTCTCTCCTGTTCCTTTGACTTGTGCTTTGGCTTGGCCAATAGCAGTATCTTCTCATGACACATGTTCAACACATGTAGGACTCTGGCCAATGGCCTTTATCTCTCTAGCTATGTGAGGTCGCCTTGAGGCCTCTTTCCCTGTACTATATATAGTTGCCTCTAGTCTGGAGTAGACCCTCAGACTAGAGCTGCCCAATCTACTGGCTAGTTCCTCAGAACTTCAAACTTGAGCCTTCCAGCTCTCACTCAGAACTACAATAAATCCTTCAGACAGAAGGTTACAACCATCATGTTGTAGAATGACTACTTGGGCTTGACCTATGTTACAGACTTTGGTCTTAGCATAACAGATATTCACATCAGATTACAGTCAGATTATGGCCCATTAGCTCTGAGATGCATCATACAAATGTCCCGATTCTCCTTGACTGCAGTCAGGCTCCTCACAATAATCAGATCAGATTATATGTAGATTATATGCCTAGTACAACATGAGCTTCAAAATTACTGGCTTGGTGCCTGATGAAAACCAGTTGAAACTGATGCAATCATGCCAACCTCCAGCTCCCTCCTAGTCTGACAGCCTTCCTAGCACATACTACATGTACTCCCACTTGTGTATGCATGAGTGACAGCATGTTTCCTGGGTCCCAGTCAGTGACACGCAATGAGCATGCAGTTGACACTTACCACACACCCCTAGTGGTCTTGGACATACACCTACATGAGATTGGATGATCCACTTGGACCCAGACTTATAGTACCAAGCATGGAGGGCCACCCATCAGTATGATTAATCCATAATCTGAATCCTTTACTCACATTCCCTCATGCATGAACTGTTGCTCTTGCCCAAGCTTTCCTTCCAACCTCATGACTTCCATAGCTTCATAGATACAACTGTTCTTGACTCACATCCCCTGTCAGATGACTATGTTGAGGTCATCCCAGCCAACCGCTCAGCTATATGTGGTGGCAGCCTGTACCATGCCAAGGGAATAGTAGTGCATGTCAGCTGTCAAGCTTGGAACTTAGCGCTGTAACTTCCACATGCTACTAGTATGTTACCACCTTGCATATAGTCACCATGCATATTGGATGGCAGTGCAGTGAGGGGATTTGATTGGACTACTGTTGACAGGTGTGGTGCTGTACATCTGATTAGTACTGTTGAGCTCCATGGGGTGGAGCACATGCATGACATTTTTGATGTTGTCAGTGCCCACAGGTGAGAACAACACTCCTTGGGTGTGCAAATCACTGCTTCCAGGGCTATTTGACAAAATGAGCATTCCATGGGGATGGTTGGATACTGGGGGGACAAACCTGTGTCTATGGCACATAGCTGGGACTGCAATACCTCATGTATGCACATGTGTGAGTACAACTCGCTCCATGGCAGCCATGTACCTTGCAGTTGCATTTCCAGAACTCCATTGGTAATGCGAAGGGATAATTGGCACGTTGTTGGAGGGTGAGGAGGATAGTGTACTGTAGTATGCAGGCAGGTATGTTAGATTCGCCCAGCATGGGTATATGACATACTTTATGCTTGTTCATGGTAAGTGTGGCAAACTGCTTAGCCTAGAAATGAAGAGAAAAAAATTGCTAAGTCCTTCCACTTTTCTGATGGTAGTAGGGTCAGATTATGAAGGATATGTCCAAGCATAGTCAGGGTGTGGTAAGGCACAATGTGCAAGCCCACTTTGGGTTGGATTATGGTGTGTCATGTATAATCCAAGTCAGTTTATGGTCCAACTATTTGGATGCGATGGTCATTTTTTGACACTGTCAGATTATGCTAAGAAGATTGACTATTTACATTGACAAGTCAGATTTTGCTATGAATATTGCCTATTAGACCTCTGAGGTTGGATTATTTTAACTCAGACCCTTGGATTATCCCCCCTCTAAAAATCTCATTTCTGCAGTGAATGAAGGAGAACTGATACAGATAATGATGAATAACACAGTGGATAGACTCTTCAGGTAAGCCTCAACCACTGGAAAGTTTGAGAAAAAAATGAATAGGATGGATAGGAAGGCTTCAGATGATAGTGAGAGACAAAGATGACCTTGAGTTAAGGGTGTCTGGTCTCTGTTTTGTGTCTAGGTACAGTGGAACCTATTATACTTGCTGCCAGCACAGCTAGAGGTAAACAAGGGACAACACTCTGTAAGCTATTGGTAAGGGATTGGTAAGTGCCCAGTGATGACTGTAAGTGACTGCTAATGTCCTTTATAAGCATGACAAAGAGATCAATAAGCAGAGAACTGAAAGAGGACATAGTGGTACAGTATGAGTCAAAGAATGAGCTGTAGTGAGTCAGAAACTAAAAATAGTGAAAGAAGCAAACTGGTCACATGCCAGGGACTGCACTGCATGTCAAGAGGAGTCACCCTATGGTACAAAGAAAGGAATGAGGCTGTGGTGATCTAGAAGTGATGGGAGCTCTGCACATCCAAACAAGGGATGATTACAATTTCTGTCACTGCCACCAACTGTCAGGGGTCTATTGAGTGTCAGGGCCATAGGATTTCACACTCCCCCCCTTTTTCTCTCCTCAAGCAAGTGTTTCCCTCCCATCAGCTAGGCCTCTGAAGGAGGTGGGGAGGATGGAGGGACATCTTCTCCTGCCAAAGCAGGAACATTTGCTGTAATCTGGTCCTGTATGCAATCTGTAAGGGTAGAGTACAGTAGGGAGTACTGTAGTTGTCACAATTTTGGAAAGAACAAGAAACAAGATTGGCAGGATGATGGTGCAGGGGGAGGGGAGGAAGAATCCATAGCCTTCTTCAACTGTGGCAACAGAAACAACTGCATAAGACCTTTCAAGCCTCATCACAGACTTGAGACAACCAAAGAATGTCCTCCTAGATGTCATGCTGACAAGGAGAACTTGCTGTCCTAAATGGACTGGCTGGGAGGGCATGGATGAGGATGGGATGTGCCAGGAGGCTTCTGAACAGAAGCTAGTAGGAATGCCAGCAAGATACACATAGCCATTCTCCTTGGCAAAAGATCTGAGTGATGAGATCATCATCAAGGCAGCCATTTTTGATGTGATAGGTGAAATGGGTGTTCATTGGCAGAAATGCTGTGGAAAATCATGGGGTGTGAGGATCACTTCCAAATTGGCAGGTAGGATGACATGGGAATGATGTATATCTGAGCATGGGAACAGTCTCAATATCATGTGAACTGGTGGAGATATTCAAAAAACCAGAATACCATAAATGTGTGCTCAAAATTTTCAACCAGTGCTTAAACACTCTTCTGCTTCAAAGGTGAGGGGACACTCTTCCCAACTCAGTCCTACTGTGACCTTGCCTCCATTATTGTCACCTTCACCCCAGAGGATCTCCTCTTGTGCAAAGGATGACTGCTGGCAGCCAGCAGCCTTCCGTCACATTAGGGCAATACTCCTGCAGTGTTCTTCATTAACCACTCCATCATCTAGGACCATGTTCACACTGCCAAACACCTTTGGTGTGTGACAACATGTCATTGAGTGGCATCACAAGTTTAGCAGTGTTCAAGGCTGAAAAGAAATTACAGTATGAGCTTAACCAGAGACACAAGTGCAGACTTGCATTTACTGGAAAAAGGGGATGACATTATATGCATGCCAACCCAGGTATGTGTCCCTTTAAATTGTGTCATTCTTCAATGGGGCTTCCAGGATAGTGTAGTGGGATATCCTTTTCCAAAGATGGTGACAATGGAAGAATGTGCAAACAATTATGTACCCTTCTCATTGCAGACAAAATGCAGTTGGTCAGAGGTGAGGTTCAATGGCCTTACCTACAAAGTCATCTCATGGATGTGGTATGTTTCTGCACCAACAAATATTAAGATGCACATCATCACATATGGTGTGTCTCTTGCAAATGCTTGTGATCTTGGTGAGTGGATACAGTAGGTGCCCCTCCACAGGTGATCTTCAATTTCTCCCTAAGGTTAGTACCTTGTGAATCTTCACATGAATGCTGACTAACAAGGCTACTATAGCTCAAGTCCTCTTGACATGGATATCCATTTACAGAGTTTCAACTTCCTCATCATCCATTGCTGATGATTGCCATGTCCAGACTGGCATACCTCACAATTGTTGAACATACAAAACCTGACATCATCTTTGGCTCTTCAAGAAAACAATGTCACCTGACTGTTGATGACCTGCCGGTCCACTGTGCAGCAGACGGCCAGCCAAAGTGCTTCCTGAACATAGAGGTGGTGGATCTGCAACCCCACCTGGCACATGTTATGTAGAAAAGGGCTGTAGGTGTTATGGTTCATGCCTTGGCATGGGACTTTCTTTCTTTTCATGACGGTTTGGCGTTGTTGATATCATTCTATGCATTTCTCTTTTGTTCCTTTGACTTGTGCTTTGGCTCGGCCAATAGCAGTATCTTCTCTCTACACATGTTCAACACATGTAGGACTCTGGCCAATGGCCTTTACCCCTTTAGCTACATGAGGTTGCCTTGAGGCCTCTCCTTCTGTACTATATATAGTCACCTCTAGTCTAGAGTAGACCCTTAGACTAGAGCTGCCCAATCTACTGGCTAGTTCCTCAGAACTTTGAACTTGAGCTCTCCCACTCTCACTCAGAACTACGATAAATCCTTCAGACAGAAGGTTACGACCATTGCGTCATAGAACAACTACTTGGGCTAGACCTACATTACAGACTTCGGTCTTAGCGTAACAAAAGCTCTAGTCTACATCCCGGCCGTCATGCCCAACCATCTGCTGATTAGCAAGACACCATTTTCCCTCGAAGGAACAGATTGTGGGCAAGCCCACTCGAACCACGTGAACCCAAACCTGAGTCATCAAGCTCAGACACTGAACATAGTGCCGTTGAAGCACATACCCCAACTGACCCGAACCCCTCACCATCTGAGGATGATACCGGCTTCCTCCAGAACACCCTCCAGAACGTACTATCCTCTTTAGGATCACCCCATCCCCTTACCTCTCAACCCTGCCTTAAACCTGGAAGCCCATTCACTATGTCAGGATCTGGATCTGGTGGCCTTGGCCTAGGATCAAAGGGTGGAGCCCTCACTGCTCCAGCCCAACCCACCGAACTTAAGATCGGCACGCTGTTTGAATATGATGGTAGCCACAAAACCACCATGTCTTGGCTGTATTCAGTCAAGGTATATCTTTTGATCAACCAAGACGTCTACGACAACGACGATAAATGTGTCGTGTATGCCCTCTCTCACATGAAGAAGGGGGTAGCCCAAGCATGGGCAACAACCTTCTACCAGGCAGCCCTGGAGAAGCAGAACCCCAGTTTTGGGACAATGAGAGACTTCGAAAAAGATTTCAAGGCAGCGTTTACCCCAGCTGACACTGCTGGTGCTGCCATCGCTAAGATCAGGACCCTGAAACAAAAAGGGTCAATTGAAGAATATATCTCCGAATTCAGAACCAACCACTGCCTGCAGTGGTATCAAAGAAGACGCTGCCCTCATTGAGTTCTTTGCTACAGGACTCAAACCTGCTCTTGTCCACCGTATCTACAGAATGGACAAGGTACCAACAAAAATCGAAGAATGGTATGAGAAAGCCATGCACTTCGAGAACCAATGGCAAAAAGCTCGCGCCATTACTGGAAGAATAGACAACAAGGGAAAGGGGAAGTCCTACCCCCGACCCCGATTCCAACGACAGGAAGAGAGAGACCCCAACGCCATGGACATTGACGCGGTTAAGCTCTCTAAGGAAGAAAGAGATCGCCATCTCAAAAATGGCTTGTGCTTTGGGTGTGGAGAGAAGGGACACATGTCCCGAGACTGCCCCAGCCGAAACAAGACCCCTGCTAAGAAGGTGAAGCAGGTGAAGAAAGAGGACTCTGATGATGAAGACGAGGCCTCTGTGGCCCTGGTCAAGCTGACCAAATTCCTCGGAAAGGGTTTTTAAATGGGGAACCAGAGTTGACGCCTGGAACCCCTGAACACTGTATCTCATATGTGGCTTCTCCTGTAAAAATATCTTCTCTCCCTGAGAGAGTTATGAAAATTCCTGTTTCCATCTTCACGAGAGCCACTGGAGAACAAGTCATCAACACCACTGCCCTAGTAGATTCTGGGGCAGAAATATCTTGCATCGATTGGACATTCATCCGGAAAAACAGACTCCCCACCGAATGACTCCCCAGACCTGTCCCTGTCACCAATGCTGATGGATCCCCAAATGAGAAAGGACACATCCTGTTTACCGCCACCTTGTTCGTCAGAATACAAGGGATAACCCACAAAGAGAAATTCTACATAATGAACTGTGGGTCAGAAAATGCCATTCTCGGCATCCCATGGTTGCAAAAGAACAATCCCACTGTAAACTGGCGAAATGGAACACTGACCATTGACAAGTCGACTAACATCGCTGCACTCCAAATCCCCACTCCTCCACCAGAGGAGTTCCCCGAAGAATCCCTCCTTGAACCCCTTGAAAAGAAAGGGGTTAATGTATATCTTGACCACGAAGAACCCAATGCTTTCACGACTAGAGCATACAACTGTATGTTCATAAACCGCTTTGCGAAGGCCACAACCTTGATTGCCCTGAATAACAAATCGGTGAGAAAACTCAATCTGGCAACAGAGCTTGCCCAGAAAGAGGAAAAGAACAAACTGAAGGCAGTCCTCCCCTCAGAGTTTGCTGAGTTTGCCTCAGTGTTTGAAAAACCCTCTGATGGGACCCTTCCCCCCGTACGGCCCTATGACCACCCAATTAATCTGGTCGAAGACTTTGTACCAAAGGTGGCTAAGGCCTACCCATTAACCCCCTCTGAACAACTCGCTGCCAAGAAGTTTGTTGAAGAAAACCTCCAAGAAGGAAAAATCAGACCTTTGAACTCCCCTCAAGCGGCACCCTTCTTCTTTGTAGGAAAGAAGGATGGCAGTCTAAGACTGTGCCAAGACTACTGTTACCTAAACAAACACATGGTCAAAGACGCCTATCCGCTACCACTGATATCCGACCTGGTAGACAAGCTGAAGGGAGCCTCTGTCTTCACTAAAATGGATGTCCAATCTGGGTATAACAATGTCCGGATCAAGGAAGGAGACCAATGGAAAGCAGCATTCATCATGCACAAGGGACTTTTTGAACCAACGGTAATGTTCTTTGGTTTGTGCAACTCCCCTGCAACTTTCCAACGGTTCATGAATGACTCCTTCCAAGATCTCATCGCAGAAGGA
Source organism: Pisolithus marmoratus (assembly GCA_024613145.1). Classification (NCBI taxonomy): domain Eukaryota; kingdom Fungi; phylum Basidiomycota; class Agaricomycetes; order Boletales; family Pisolithaceae; genus Pisolithus; species Pisolithus marmoratus. The sequence goes on along the minus strand of JANFAE010000475.1, from coordinate 25,521 downwards.
TGGCTGGTCGTATACATGGATGATCTTCTCATCTTCTTGAATGACCTGGAAGAACACCGACTCAGGACTCTATGAGTTCTCCAATGAATGAAGGAACTCTCTCTACCACTAAAGTTGGAGAAGTGCCACTTTAACCTCTCCAAGGTGGAATACCTTGGAATGATTATAAAACAGAATACTGTTGCCATGGACCCTGTCAAAGTCCAGGGAATCGCTGACTGGCCCACTCCCACGAAGGTCAAAGATGTCCACTCTTTCTTGGGATTCGCAAACTTCTACTGAAGATTTGTCCCATTCTACTCTGACATTGCCCGACCCCTTATCGACCTCACAAAGAAAAACGCAGCTTGGGACCGGTCAAAGAAGGCTGAAACTGCCTTCCAAACCCTGAAAAAGGTGTTTGTGAAAGAACCGGTCTTGCTCATGCCTGACCCCTCGAAACTGTTTGCGATCTCCACTGATGCCTCCAAATATGCCACAGGAGGTGTGCTCATGCAAGACGACCCAAATGGGCAGTGCCGCCCATGTGCCTTCATCTCTCAGTCATTTAACCCTGCTGAGAGAAACTATGACATATATGACAGCGAGTTGTTGGGGGTCATCCGTGCCCTCAAAACTTGGAGACACTACCTCCAAGGAACCCCCACCCCTGTACAGGTCCTCACTGACCATAAGAACCTAACCTACTTCCGCCAACCCCAAAACCTGAACCGCCGCCAGGCATGCTGGCTTCTTGACCTTGCCGATTTTGACCTTTCCTTCACACATGTACCAGGAAAGGAACTCTGTGCACCTGATGCACTCTCCCATCGCCCCGACCATGTCACCACCAAAGAAACCGATAATGAAGGAGTAATGCTCCTACCCCAAACTCTGTTTGTAAACGTCATAGACACTGCCCTCTCTTCGAAGCTAGTGGAGTCGTCTACCAAAGACCCTGTGGTCCTCACTGCTCTACAGGCTATCAAAGGAGTGGACATGCCCCTCCCGTTCAAGTTGAACCTCTCTGATTGGCACTTTGAAGAGGGGATTCTCTTCTACAAAGACCAGGCCTACATCCCTGAAAACCCTACCCTCTGCTGACAAATCATTGCTCGACATCATGATCACCCCTCTGCTGGACACCCAGGAGTCCTCAAAACAAGACAGTTACTCTCTACTGAGTACTGGTGGCCAGGAATGGCTACATTTGTCCAAAAGTATGTTGAAGGATGCGCAGTGTGCCAACAAAACAAGGTTAACACTCACCCCACCACCCCACCCCTTACTCCAATTTTGTCCTCTGCAACGAGGCCTTTCCAACAGGTCTCCTGTGATCTCGTCACTGACCTCCCAATGAATGGAGGCTATGATTCCCTTTTGGTCATGGTAGACCATGGGCTTACGAAGGGGGTAATTCTTATCCCAACCATGAAAAACGCCTCTGCCCTCGAAATTGCAACCCTCTTTTTCAAAAGAGTCTTTTCCAGATTTGGTTTGTATGACAAAATCATATCTGATCGAGGCCCACAGTTTGCCTCCGCGTTCGCAAAAGAACTGGCTAAACTCCTCAGGTACTCCCTAGGGCTCTCCACTGCCTACCACCCTCAGACTGATGGAGAAACAGAACGTGTAAACCAGGAGGTTGAAACCTACCTTCAAATCTTCTGCCAGAATGCACCATCCTCATGGGTCCAACACCTACCCATGGCAGAATTCACTCACAACCACTGACCCCACTCCATCACCGGTCAATCTCCGTTCTACCTCATGTACGGGTATGAACCGAAGCCCTTGCTGTCCCTTATCATTGAATCAAAAGTTCTGGCTGCTGAAACAAGAATAGCTGAACTCCACAAGGCACGAGAAGAAGCCCTTGTGGCCCATGACCTTGCATGAAAAGCTATGAAAGACCGCTTCTCGAAACCCTTCACCCTGTTCCTGAAAGGAGAAAAGGTGTGGCTAGAAGCCAGGAACCTAAAGTGTTCCTATGAAAATAGAAAGTTTGTGCCGAAACGAGAAGGACCCTTCATTATCTCGGAGGTCCTTTCCCCCATCACCTATCGCCTTGACATCCCTGCACGATGGAAGATCCACAACGTGTTCCATGCGTGCCTCTTATCGCCCTATCGCAAAAACACCATACATGGACCGAACTTCCCATCTCCTTCTCCTGATATTGTAAATGAAGAAGAAGAGTACAAGGTTGAAGCAATCGTTGGCCATAAACAGCTAGGCCGAGGACATGCGTTCCTCATCAAATGGAAGGGGTACCCTTCTTCCAAAAACTCGTGGCAGAACCCCAAACACCTAGAACATGTGACAGATGCCCTGTCTGCTTATAAAAAATGTTTCCCAAGAGACTTCCCTCCCCAGAAACCTTCGCCCACTCGAGCTGTTAGAAACATCTCACTCATCACGGTCATGCCTCCTCGTCGCTCCTCTGCCCCTGTTGCTTGTCGTGTCTCCCTGGCTACTTGCCACCCTGCCCCCTTCACCTGCCACCTGCATGTCCCCACTGAAGAGGGCATGCTCAACACCTACCAGGTGTTCCTTGCCGACCCCTCCTCCTACAATCCTGTAATGTGGGAGGTTGATGCTGACTCCCCTCTCGACCTGGTCTATCACATCGCCCTTCAGGGCTTTAGGATTGAGAACATCACCTGCTACGTCGAAAGACAGGGCCCCCACCTAAGCTTCACCTGTACCATCCTCGAGGAAATCTCGAGGGAACAAATCCTGTTGATTCTTTGCCTCTTTGATGTGCTTGGAGGGACCGACCTCATTCACAATGTCTGCCAATGTGTGGCCCCAGTCACTGCTCACCCCCCGTCCCAATACAGAAACTCGTCATCCTCGTCATCGTCCCACTCCCCACAGTCGTCTCCCTCTCCACGAAGGATTTGTCCCCACACTTGCTGCTTGTCCCCGTCCTCCCCATCGTCATCTACATCGCCAAACATGGTCGACCCTCAAGAGGCGTTTGGCCTCTCTGGAGAACAGGTCACTGACCTCCTCAGTCAGACTGAAGAGGCCCATCGTCCTTCGAGTTCTCAAAACCACCCTCACTCCACCATCGACACTACACTTGGTGTGCTCACTCACTCTCACCCCCTGTATGGTGAGACTTGTTTTGTCTGTCACTGACTCGGTCATATCTGAGTAAATTGCCCCACCTAGAGTGTCCCATCTGCGGGATGAATCCCCCTGGTCACACCCAGGCAAACTGCCCTGCCCGCCATTGTTCCCTGGAGGAATGTTTCTCTATCCCCATTGTTGAGGAAGAGCAAACCCTCATCGCTGAAGACAGCGACTATGACCCTCGTGACAATGATTTCAACTTCGACGACGATGCCATTGCCAACATGACTGGCGAACCTTATGGTGAAACCCATCTCTGAAAGGTGGAAGACTGGTGGTCTCCCCCATATGAAGGGGGTAATGTTACGGTTCACGCCTTGGTGTGGGACTTTCTTTCTTTTTATGATGGTTTGGCATTGTTGATATCATTCTATGCATTTCTCTTTTGTTCCTTTGACTCGTGCTTTGGCTCGGCCAGTAGCAGTATCTTCTCTCTACACATGTTCAACACATGTAGGACTCTGGCCAATGGCCTTTACCCCTTTAGCTACATGAGGTTGCCTTGAGGCCTCTCCTTCTGTACTATATATAGTCGCCTCTAGTCTAGAGTAGACCCTTAGACTAGAGCTGCCCAATCTACTGGCTAGTTCCTCAGAACTTTGAACTTGAGCTCTCCCACTCTCACTCAGAACTACGATAAATCCTTCAGACAGAAGGTTACGATCGTCGCGTCGTAGAATGACTACTTGGGCTAGACCTATGTTACAGACTTCGGTCTTAGCGTAACAGTAGGCAGCCTCAGTAGTGACTCAACTACTAAATATATTAGTGTACCTGTAGGCAGCTACAGGTCATCAGTAAGTAAGTACTGGTAAAGAATATATGTGCTTACCCTCAGTAGTGACTCAACTACTGAGGGAATAGTACCAAAATGTACTCTAAAGTGTATGCTCTAAGTGCTTATGTAATCAATAAAAAAACATACCAAAATAGACATCACACAGAGGTGATTCAATCTCCAACATGTTAGTGACAGGGGTCTTGTGGAGTGCTTGAAAGATGGTATTGGTTACTATCATGAGGCAATGGACAAACAGGATAACCACATTGTTGAATGGCTGTTCCAGTCTGGCACTATTCAGATATTAGTCATCTCCAAGGTCAGTTGTGCTATAACCAATATGTTAGAAGTGAAGCTTAGCTAATTTGTATTCACCCAGCATGGAGCCTTCCTGTCACAAGCCATATGGTTATAATCATGGGCATTCAGTATTACAAAGGGAAGGAGCACTGTTACATTGATTATCCCATGATAGACTTTCTAGGTCATGTGTGCCAGCCAACAGAAGACAAGCAAAGCCAGTGCATGTGTCAACAGACACACAAGGACTTCTATAAAAAGTTCATAGCAGAGGGACTGCCCACTGAATCACATCTTCCTACAAACTTCCACAACTATTTCCTCACAGAGATTGCAGTCAAGACTATTGAGAACAAGCACAATGCAATGGTAATGGGTTCACCATGTCTATTTACTGATTCCTGCTTAAGATATGCTCACATGGACATTTTTCTACCACCTATTCATGTGAAACCTGAATTACTATAAACTGCACAATGTCAGCCATCAACATTTGATCACCTATCCAAACTCTTGGAGAACATGATACACTACAAGATCTTACCAACTCCCAGCACATCACAATTGGCATGTCCAACTTTGTTTATCACTTTACTCATTGACTTACATTACTTAGTAACAGAAGATGAAACACACATCAGCAAACCAACCCTCCACTGGGCAGTGCTGGACAGCACTGTCCAGTTGTCCCAGAACCCCAGTTCTCCCAACAAGGTACCTAACTGTCAGAATCTGTAAAGTCTGTCCCAGCACATCCAGTCCCATTACAGTCTGGGGGAATCCCCCTTGTTTGCTTCAAGACCTGGAGTAATCCAAATTCAACAGTATGTGACAGTTTACTCCAGACTGGACTAGGTTTCTACCAGCTCATTCCAGACAAGTGAATTGGACAGAAAATAGTGGCTTGCATTCTAACTAGTATGCATGAGACAGACCAAATGGGATGATAAGTGTAACTGCATCTAATTGAGGTCAACATCAAAGCCCATAATCATGCCCAAAGTTGTGCTGCCATTCCTAATCAAAACAAGGTATTCAAGCAATAATAAAACTAGATACAGTTTATTACCCACACTCCAATACTTGCTCACTCCCCATGGAGTGCCTTCGTCTTGGCATGGTGAACAGGCACAGTATCACATTTTGCCATGAGTCCAAGTAAATCAATGTAGACATCTGCATAAACATCATGTTTGAATGTGACCTCTTTGCCCTTTGTGACCATTTCATCTGGGCCAACTTAAATCTATATAGGTGTCAGCACATGAAACGAGCAAAGGTCTAATCAAAATACAGTGGTGGTGGTGAGTGCAACCACAGTGCATGGTAGTTCTTTCTCAAAAACCTCCAGAAATGTACTTGCAATGGCATTTGAACCTGTATAGAAAAAATCAATGATGAGTCCAGATAGTGCAGGGTGCACAAAATTATTCATATGACCCTACACAAACAATGTGAGGACATAATCACATACTAATCTTGCTCCCACCTCTATATCTACCCCATGCCTCAAGAAGTTACTGCACTCTAGAAGGTTCTTTGTAAGCTTGGCATTAATGGGGCGATGATTTTGAGGGTCCCATTTGTAGCAGTCATGGATGAACATGCAAGCTTTCTTCATAGGGGGTTTGTTGGTGGATGGAATGGACCCTAGAATTGTGTGTGAACTCAGCTTGAGGTAGATACTGAACCCAGTCCTCTGGTCTTCTGGTCTTGCATCACAATACATCTGAAGGTAGGTCTTGACCTCCTGGTTGACATGTTCACTTTTGCCATTGGTTTGAGGGTCATATGCCATGGAGAGTTTTTGTTGGATGCCCAGCACCTCATAGAGTTTGGTGGTGAATGCCAAAGCAAACTGTGGATGCCTATCAGATATTACCACATCTGGAATGCCATGTCTGGGGTACACATGTCATAGGAAGAGGTTTGCCAGCTTGACAGAGTCACATGTTTTGTTGCAGGGGATCAGGACTACTCCTTTCATTAGTCCCTGATCCACTATAGTGAGGATCAAGTCATATCCTTCTGACTTGGGGACATCAGTGATGAAGTCCATGGAAAGTTGTTTGAAAGGGAAGGGGTTCTTTGCCACACTGTGGGGAACAACTGGGGGCATGAGAGGGTGCATGATGACTTTGTTGACTTGACAGCTGGAACATCCCTTGACATACTCTCTCACTTGCTTCCACATTCCAGGCCACCAAACCTCATTCTCCATCTTCCACATCATTGCTTTCACTCCAGGGTGTCCAGCCACAGCTAGATCATGGTTGTCCTGGAGGTATTTGCATCAGAGGGGGGGAGGGATGTAGATTCAACCATCATGTTGCTTGGTTTGATCATCCTCCTCATGTATGGTGTTGTTTTTGTAAGAGTCTCACCTTTTGGTGTCATCTCCTTGATTTTATCAAAGAGGTCCTTAGATATTGCAAACACTCCTCTGTCCAACCATTGCATGCTGTTGGGTGACTTGTTATTAAGGTTGGATGTTTGGGTGGAGGGTAGTGATGATGAAAGAGTTTGGCTCTTCTTCTGATCTTGAGGACCAGGTGTAAGTGGGGCTGCACCTTTCTTTCCTTTTCCCTTCAGCTTATGCACACTGGTAGAAGTCAGTTTAGGGAGTTTTGAGGGTGCTGGGGGTGGTTCCAAGGGTTTAAATGGGAGTTTCACCCCCCCCTCGAGCCACAACAAATCTGGGAGGACCGTAGTTGTTGGGGACAGGTCGGTGGAGTAGTCAGGGTGGCAGGAAAGGGAGTCAGGTATAGTCATTAGTTTACCTGGTTTGTGCACTAGCTGAATGGGAAAGTCTTGGAGGAAAGTGGCCCATCATGTTTGCCTGCAGCTCAGTTGCTGTGGTGACCAATAATAAGTGAGATTTTGATGATCAGTGTACACCATAGTGGGCACAACTGGGGAGATGAGGTAATGCTGAGACATGCATGATGGCCAGGAGTTCCAGATCATACACCTTGTAATTTTGTTCTGCACTGACTAGCAACTTCGAGAGGTATGCACAGGGGTGTAGCTTGCCATCCTCAAATTCTTAACAGAAGACAGCACCCATGCCAATGGCTGAACCATCAGTAAAAAGTGTGAAGGGTTTTGAGAAGTCAGGAAGTCACAGGACTGGCTGGGAGCACAGTGCTTGCTTAAGCTGTTTAAGAGTGTCAGCTTGCTCCATGTCCCACTTATATGGGACATTCTTCTTTGAGAGTTTGTGGAGGGGGATGGCAATTTGCAAGAAGGATGGGATAAATTGCCAATAGAAGTTGCAGAACCCAAGGAATTGGCATAGTTCATGTAAGTTGTTAGGGGTTTTCCATTCCTTGATCATTGCAAGCTTCATTTTGGAAGGTTTAATTTGTCCTTGCCAAATAAGGAAACCCAGGAACTTGACTTCTTGAGTCTTGAAGGTGCACCTTGATAGTTTTAGTCGCAGTTCTTCTTTAAGGGTGATCAACAAGAATTCTTTGATCCTTCTGTAAAGCTCCTCCTTGGTTTTGGCATGGATCATCACATCATCCATAAAGATGATAAGCTTCTTTGCAAACATCATGTTGGCAAATGTAGTCTCCATATACTGCTGGAAAGTTGGTGGAGAATTGCATTGCCTGAAGAACATGACAGTTGGCTCAAAGTGTCCATGAGGCATGATGAAGGCTCCTTTACATTCATCACCTTCCTTTACTCATATGTTTGTGAAGCCCCAGCAAATGACAAACTTTGCAAAGTAGGTGCTCTTGGCCAGTTGGTCGAGAAGGGACTTCGCATCTGGTAAAGGATAGGAATCCTTGATTGTGTATTTGTTGAGTTCACAGTAGTCTTGCACTAGCCACTTCTTTCCATCCTTCTTCCCCACAAAGAACACCAGCAAGGCCTGGGGAAATTTAGATTTTTTGATCTTCCCAGTGTTTAGATTTTCCTCGAGGAACTCATCAAGTGCTTGCAGTTCTTCATGCTAGAGAGGGTATATTGGTGCTTTCTTTGGTTTGAAGTCATCCATGGTGCAGATCTCATGATCCAGATGTGGGCAACATGGGGGGAGAGGGGTATCTTCCCCAGAGAAGACCTTTGCAAATTTCTTGTAACACAGTGGAAGGGCAACCTCCTCCTTGTGGATGGCTGCCTCGAGTTGGGTTGATATTGATGTTTTCTGGAGCATAACAAAGTTTTTGTCTTCATAGTCTTCTTTGTCCAATGATAGGTTGAATTGCAGGAGACAGGGGTCTCCAAATCCTATCATTTTTCTTTTTCTCCAGTCAAATATTAGGTTGTGTTCTTGGAGAAATGGCATTCCCAGGATAAGGTCTTCTTGGCTCTTTAGCTCCATTTCAAAGGCATGGATTTTCACCAGTTTGTGGAAGATCCTTGCTTGGAATGAGCAGATATGGGTGATTTTTTGTCTGCTTGGTCCTTCAAAACTTTGTGCTGTCCAAGGGTGTTTGACCCTCATTCATTTCAGGGAGTATTTCTCCATGATCTTGGAGTGAATGACATTGACTTCAGCACCACTGTCAATCACTGCTTTGATCACTGCATCTTCTCAGTCTACCAGATACATGGACCCAAACAATGAGGAACTCAATTGGGATTGCTCAAAGTCCATTACTACAGAAGTGGTATTTTCAGTCCTTTGTATCTGAATAGAGGAGATAGTAAAATTCTCAGCTCTGCCCTGCACAGTCATGGGAGAGCTCTTTAAAAATCCATATTCTTGAGGGTTTCCCTCATGCAGGCTACCCCCAGCTTGGTTGTCTTGACAGCCTTGGTAGTTTCTTCTTCTTCTTGGTAAAGTTCTTTGAGAAGTTGATGGATTTGGTTCTGTCATGATCAGGGGCCTTCTCCTTTGGGCATTCAGATTTGCAATGCCCAATTTCATTGCATCCCCAGCATGTGATTTCTCTGATCCATGATCAGCTGTTGCCTTTCTGGTTCCAGGACCTCTTTGGTGATCCACCAGATTGTTTTCAGTCAACATCCATCGCATATGGATCTCTCTCAGGTGCTCGATTGAAGTGGGACTTGGTGATATTTTGTCCCAGGATGTGTCAATCTTCTTTGGTTTCCTTGCCAGTAAAGAGGCAAAGTTGTGAAAGAGCCATTTGAGCAGCCAAAGCTGAAGTGATCCATTCCCTTGGAGTGGTAGGGCAGGTGTTGGTTTTTATGATCCACTTGTTCAGCTCAGGTTTGAGTCCACATCCAAAGAAGATGCCAGCCTCAGGGTTCATTTCCAACAACTTGGCCTTGTTCACAGCATTGAGGAAATCTGTGATGTATTCTTCCAGGGTTCAGCTACCCTGTTTGATGGCAGAGAGTATGAGTAGCACCATCTGGGATACATCCCCAATCTTGAATATCTGGTCAAGCTTGTCCAGGAACCCTGCCCATGAATTGGTTATATGAACCATGTCCAGCAACAGAGATTTCTTGGTGTAGTTCTCAGCCCAAGCCTGGGTGGAGCACTTCATCATGAAGGAAAGTGTGAAGCCAATCTTATGTTCTGCAGTTCAGTACATGTGAGAGTTGATGCCCAAGTAGGTTTTAATGGAAGTCAACCATGCATTGTAGGTCGCATGATTTCCATCATACTCTCATGGTTGATTCAGGTTCAGTTCCTTTTGACCCTCTCCAGAGTTAGAGTTGTGTCCCTGTCCTTTCTCCTCAAGACCTCCTCCAGAGCCTCCAGGGTCTTTGGGTTTGGTTGGGATGGTGAAGTCTGTGTGGCTCTTGAAGTTGGTCCTGTACCAGGTCATGAGTTTGGTGACAGGTACATCTTGTTGACTGGCAAATGGATCTTTGCCCATTTTGATATCTCAATAGTAAGGGTGGATTTCTTGGTGAGAATCCAGGAAGTCTCCTCCTAGAGATGAGTTGTCCTCTTCTTGTCAAGGTGGTTGCAGTTCTTCCTTTGCTGGTTCCAGATTCACTAATCCTAGGGCAGTGAAGACACTGTAAGGGTTGTTGAGGAAAGAAGGGGTTCCCTTCTGGGTGGTGGTAGATGCCTTGCATGTCAAGGAAGTAGGGATCACCTGTTCTGAAGCCTCATGCTTTGGTGATGTAGGGGATGCCTCAGTGGCATAAGGGTGATATCAGGTTTGAGGGAGGGAAGGTTCTCAGTGAAGGGGGAGAGCAGAAGGTCCCATAGAAGATTTTTCTTTCTGCTTCTGGTCTTTCCTTCTGGGAACTGGTGGGTGGAATTTAGATGAAGTGGTTGATCCTGTGACAGAGGTGGCCTCTGAGGATCTGGGGGTGTGCCTTGATGAGAAGACATGGTTGAAGTGTGGTAGAGGTTGGAGTTGGACTATGGGCCTTGGGATCTCCAGAGGTTATCCAGTAGTCCAGGGTAGAGTCTTCTTAGAGGGCCAGTGGCACCACTGCAAGGGGATTCCTCATAAGAAGGTGAAGAGGTAGTCAATTGAAGCTACTGCTTCAGGGTTGGGGAACTCAAGACTTTGCTAGGGACAATTGTTGACCTTGGAAGACTTCAATGCAAGGTCAAAGTTCTCAAGAGGATCATTAGGGTCAATAGACCAGCTTTTAGCTTTTGTTACATGCAGGAATACCTCACTTGCCAGTGAGAGCAAGTGTTGGTGATAGGGCAAAGTGTGCTATAGCTCTTGCAGTATTGCCTGGGTTGACCTAAGCTGCTTGATAGTTTTACCAGCTCTTGGCCAGGAGTATTCAGTGATGAGAGAGAAGAATAAGCCTGGTTGCAAGGTAGCTAAAAGCTAAGGAATACAAGTGGGTCCCTACATGCATATATACCTCTACAGAGTGTTTGGTGGCATTTGGCAGTAGGCCTAGGGATGATGGCTAAACAAGGAGAACAATGCAGAGATAAGAAAGGGCATAGCTGTGCACTGAGTCACAATGACTCAGAGCGAGGCTGTACTCCTTAACAAGGAAAGAGGAGTCCAACAAAGGAGACATTGCCAAGCAGCAGAGATGCATTGTGTTATGCTGTATTGGCAATACTCCTTGAAAGGGAAATGACTCGACATGTCAAGAATATGAAATGATAAGCATGTCAAGGGTCAATTGCAAGAGGCTGATCAAGGGAAGGGGAAGCCATATAAAGGAACAGCATAGGTAATCAAAAGTCTATCCAGAAAAGGAAACATAATTGAGTAAGTGTTGCGAGATGCATCTCATGTACAAAGGTAAAAGAGAAAGAGAAGAGAAATGCCATGCAAAAGGCCATGACATGGGAGAAAGTCTGCACATGGTAGAAATGTAGAGGTTTCATATCAGGTGCAATGTGACAGAGCAACATAGAGTTGACCATGTGAGAAGATGGGAATACAGAGATTGAGGCCAACATGTCAGACTGATTGCCCTTGAGACTTGTTGATGGTCATTGCAAATGCAACATGCACAGGAAACTGTCAGTGAGAGAAAGGGATTGGCATGTCATATTCAGAGGGCTGAATGTTGATGCATGGTATGAAGACTTCATTGCCAGCATGAGTACCTCCAAGGATGTGACACTTCAGGACTCTTTGCCTGATCTCCAATAAGACCATCCTCGTGCCATTACACAGCCCATTGGTGGGGTCAATATTTTGAAGCAGCATAAGTGGACACCCAGCCTTCAACAAGAGTTTGGAAGAAGGTAGTCCAGCCACTTCCAATGAGTTCAGAAACTCCATGGGGTACTGCTCATTGCCCTCTCCTTCTGCTTTTTCCACTCCATACATCACTTGTTTCTCTCCAGGAAATTTTTCAATGACAAATTCATTGACCTCTGAGACAGCATCATTTCTTGCAGCAAGGATAGTGTGATCAAGTAGATACTGATCAGAGACTTGAGTAGCAATACCTGGGTATGTGGCATCGACCAATGATGCAAGGGTGTTTTGAGGAAGATGCATTGATTGAGGGAGTTGAATAGTGCTCTCTGGAGTGTTTATCCTTCCAGAGCCCACATCAAGAAGCCATGATGCAAAGGCATCCCCTTCTGCTGTGTGGTCAAGCTGCATGTTTTGGCATAAATAACAAATCTGTATGTGTTGTCACAGGTTTGACTTCTTGAGGGAGGAGCCAACAATGTGTTGTTGGGATCCTTTTGGGACAACAGGAAGTATTTGGCAGAAATCCCCACCAAATACAACAGTGATTCCACCAAATGGCATTGGGTTGTCCAGGACATCTTGAAGTGTTCAATCAACTGCCTCAATTCCATGACAGTGCTGCATCGGAGCTTCATCCCAAATGATGATTCCTGTCTGCTGCAAGACTTTGTGAAGGTCAGACTGTTTGGGAATTCTGCAGGTTGAGGATTCAAAGATGGGGATGGGATCTGGAATCTGGAGTGGTCTGTCCTCCCACCAACTAAATGTAGGGAAGCAATTCCAGAAGATGCCACACATAATGCAACCTTTCCTTGTGCCTGCACAGCTGATGCAATTGTATTTGCATAGGAAGGTATTTCCACCACCTCCACCACTATGCACAAAAAAGCACCCTCCATGATTTTCCTGAACAGATCACATGATTCTGTCAAAGACATCATGCCAGCAAATCAGCAGCATCATATGCCAATTCTGCACATAATATTTGATTTCGAGTGATGCCTTGGGTTCCCAGTTCATTGTTGATGGTGGAAGGTTGAAGTCAGCAAGGGTTTTACCACCTTTGCTGAGGAGCTTTTCAATCAAATACAGACCAAAGTCATGCATTTGGGCATCTGAAGGGTTTTCTATATGATGACCATGACTCAGTTGATTGCAGAGGTCATCACATATGCTTTGCCAATGATCCTCCCAGAGCTGGAGAGGTTGTGATGGAGCACAGTGTAGCAGAATGACTGCAAAAAAAGAGCAAAGCTGAGACCCAGTTTGCATCTGGCCAGCTTCTGTCAAGCACTGGTGCCACTCAGCATCATCCCCCAAAAGGCCACATGCAAGATGGGCTTCCTTGTATGTGGCACAGACCCTGTCATCATATGTTCAGAGGTGCTCCCAGCTGGTGGCCCCTTTGACTATGGTAAGAAGCATTCACAGGTGAAAACATTCAACTTGTGAAGGGTGGGCAAATTGCATCCTTCCTATTGCAAACCCTCATTGTCTGAAGTGGCAATGACATCAGCATCCAATACCCCAACTGTCATACAATAACTTACTGGGGAGTCCATTTTCTTGTTTTTTTGTTCCAGACAAGTGCTGTGGGAAATCCTGGTAGGAGTAGTTTCTTGCTTCAGGATAAGTTTGGTTTGCAGCAAACCACTCAGTAAGCTCAGTCTTCTTGGCTGAGTTTCTTTGAAGAATTTCCTCAGCATCATCATCCTCTTGAAAGGACACTGTTTGTTCACCCTTGAGATGAACAGGAAGACAGTAGACAGAAGGAAGCTCCTCATGCATGGGAAATTCACAGATGTGCCAGCAGGCCTCCACTGGACCAATGTACTGACCATTGATGTATTCTCCAACTTCATCCCTGGCTTGTTGTGGCTCCTCTGCAATTCCATCCTGGTGGTTCTGCTGGCAAAGTGCAATGGATGCTTGATCATGGCCCTTGTACACATATTTGTGTATGTATTTGACAGCTTTCACTGAGGCACAAATCTCCACATTGATGTGGCAATTGTACTTTGCTGACAGATAAGGGCTGTGAGGAACAACATCCCTGTTTGTGTAGGTATGCCCATTGTAAGCAACAAATTTGGTGCCAGCAGGTCTTGCATATTCAGGGTACCCATCTTCACCAAATCATGTCTCTTCACAACAGTCCTTGGGGTAGTACTTTGAGCACTTGCCATCCTTCATGCAGACTGCATTCATATTCTGAGGGCCACATGGACCATGGAGCATGGTCTTGATTACAGTTTTCCAAAGCAGGGGCTGGCACACAGGATCTGGAATTTTTGCAGAGACAATTGAATCCATGTGTGCAGGTTCATGGATCTTGTACTGATCCTTGAGGAAGATCAAGAGGTGCATATGAGGAAGGCCATGTTTTTGGTATTCCACTGTGTACACAGTCCCAGCAACTTCTCCAAACACTTCATTTTTGTGAATGTCTTCCAACAGTGCTTTCATCTTCAGGTGGAAGACATGTGCCACAATATCAGGACATTCTTCAAAAGATTGACATCTTGGAAATTGGCCAGCATCATTGTCTGCATCATCATGCTGGAACTCCATGGATGATTCAACAATCTCTGGCCATTTTGGGTTGGCAGTCATAGTCAAGAAGATGTCAGGCTTGTGGCAATGGCAGCATATAGCCATAGAGTCCTGAAAGAGCTGGAACATGTGACATGGACTGCCAGGGTGTGAGGATGGAAGGATGATTCTTGTCCCTTGTTGAGCCATGTCAGGTCAATCACCATCAGCTGCATGCAGAGCATCCTCCAGACCATGATAGAGGTCAGCTCTGAGATTTTTGATTATGGCAAATCCAGAGTAGTTCACTGTCTTCTATGGAGGCCCATGCATCCACCACAAATTGTTGAAAGAGCTTTCACTGCAAGCATTTTACAATTTTTCTTCAGAAAACATGCAGAAAAAATTGAAGAAAGTGATACTCTTTTTTGACAGGTTTTTTCAAAGAGAAAAGGTAAAAATAATATTTTCTTTTCTTTGCATGACTTGCCACAAAACATGGATTGATGGTAATACCCATTAGTGTAGAAGGTACTCAGCACTACCATCAATTCATGTTTTTCCACAAAAAAGACAGAAAACAAAATATTATATTTTCATTTTTTGTGAACACAGCCCAAATAAAAGAGTATCTCTTCTTTCAATTTTTTCAACATATTTTGGCATGAAAATTTGTGAAATGCTTGCAGTGTTTCCACCATGAAACAGCAAGCGATCATGATCAATCATCCAAGGAAGCAGATGATAAGCATAGTAGCACTGCTGAGTGACCTTGTTGCTTCGACCATGTCTGCCATTTGCTTCCTGTGATGGTATGTTGTGATGCCAACCCTGCTCTCCACATGGGAAAAGGAGAACATGGTGCAGTGGAGAATATGTTGGGTTGAGGTGACTGACTCTTCTAAGGCCACTACCTCTTAATCAAAGGATGATTTTGTAAGATTCTGGGGTTTTTTACCTGGGCCCAGTCCCAGGGAGATGCTTCATGCAGTCACAAGTGCATTAGACCCTGTTCTATAGCAGTGGTACACAGTCATAGTGACAATCAGATGTGAAGAATATATCCCTTATGTAAGCACCACAATCACAGCCATAGCCCACCTCAGCCACTCACTTCAGCCCCTTACAGATTTCATGGTGTTCATCCACATGTTGTTCTCCATTGCCAAGCATGATTGCTGCCACCTCATCTACATTGGGCAAGTTATAGCACCTGCCATCATCAGTGGGCTGCAAGACAATCCCGGCCTGGACACTTGTTTGTTGTTCAGGTGGTTTGGCCTGCAGAAGTTCATATGCATGTTTGAATAGGGCAACATAGGGATTGTGATGATACAGGACATCAGCAATGGTCTGCATGATGCCACAATCCAGAGCTGGGTGATTGTGTTCATGTTCCTCCTGAGCAGCCTGAGGATCATGGATGTAGAGTTGTGCATATTGATGTGGATGACCTTCCTGTGGTTCCAAAGCACCCATTTTGTGGTGGAGTTGCCCATGGAACTTGAAACAATATGGGCCAGAAGATTGAGTTACAGTTTCATCCACATCCACTGCCAATGAAGTGAAAGCAAATGCTGCATTGAAACTGTGAATATTTTTCTGGAAGTTGTTGGATAGATTGTCAGTACCACAAAAGAGTCTTTTCAGCTCTGCAGGTGGTTCAAGCCAGGAGGTAGGTGAATTTGTCCCTGCAGACAGCACATGCCAAATTTTTTGATTTGTCTTGTGGAGTTGGAAAGCTTTTCAATATCAAAGTGCAAAGCCTGACACTGTTGACACACCACATCCATATGGCCCAGATAATGGCACCCAGCAGGTTCTACATATGGGCAGCAGGCTAGAGGAACAGGTCTGGGAGGTGGGGGAGGAAGAACAGGAGGCTGCAATCCTGCTGCCATGGGCTCTGCTTGCACATGCTGTCTACCTTGTCAATGATGTTGCACTCTCTGCTGGTGCCTGTCCATGTGAGCAATTTGAGTTTGTTCCACTACCTGGGCTGCATAATCCACACAATGGTGGTTGTGCAAGATCTGCTCAACTGCATTTCTTGGCAGGCCAGGATATTGATTCATTGGAAGTGGGTGAGGCACAAAGTATGGGTATTGCCAGGGAAGTGGATGTCCAGCAATGGGCATGGGCTGATTTGGCATTGGGGGTACACCAAAGCCCTGCATGGCAGGGGGAGGGGGTGCAAAGTTAGGTTGTTGGTACAGGTGGAATGGGCAAATGGGCTGAGGGCAATGATGATTGTGTCTGCTTGGTGATGTCATCTGAAGTTGATTTAAACAGTCTTGTCCATGTTCTGCTGTACACTCTCTTTCTGGACTGACATGGGGACCATTACTGACCAAAGCCTGCATTAGCCATATATTTGACAGTGTATTGTGCACATGTACTCACTGTCCTTCCATATTATCCATATTATCCATGTTATCCCTTAGTTTTGTTATGTCTTGTCTGATGCAATCTTCTGACAATGTACATACATGTACAACACAATCAGACCAACATTATCATAGCTCTGCTTTCATGTACCACTCACTCAATAAGCTGATGATAGGGCTGCAGGGGAAGGGTTTACACTCTAATTTACTCTGTGTAGCAGCCTGTATCCCATATCTTGAATGTGTACTCCCTCCATGTTTTCACTGTCCCTTCCCCCATGGTAGGAAAAGGCATTTGTTTACTCATATTTGGCCAGTTGCACAATGAGTGTGGGTTTTACCATCCACTCCATTGTGTTTTGATGTATTTTTGACTTAGCCACAGAGCACTGCAACAGTTCAAACAGAGTTTCAAATTCACACAATTCATGGTGAGCAAGGTTGCAGGAGTTCAAAAATCTCAGAAAAAGCATGTGGGATTCTTTTTCAGGCACCAAGTCACCTTATAATCACAGTGGTTTTCAAAAGTCTCTGGAAAACTCAAAAATCAGTTTTGTGCTCTGGGGGTGGACCCCAGAAGCAGCCCTAGACTGATTAGTACTTACTGTGCATGGAACACCACAATGGTGTGCTGGAGGGGTAGGGTGTTAGGTGACTCAATGACAGGGGGAGGCTGGGATCCAGGGAGCTGAGGGTATATGTTGACTGGAGGAGGTTGGGGGTGTGTTGTGTGCATGGAGAGGGGAGGGTTGCATTGCATGCATGGGGGAGGGGGAGGGGAGGGGGTGCTTCACATGGTGGGGGGAGGGGAGGGGTGCTTCATGTGCATGGGGGGGGGAGGGGGTGGTGCTTCATGTGCATGGGAGAGGGGGAGGGTGTTTGTTGGTGGGTGGGGAGGGGGGGGTACCTGGGGACAGTGGGGAGGGGTTAGGTTACTCACCCTCACCATCCCCACATCCCCCTCTCAGTACCCCATCCCCCTCCCCCAACTTCCAAGCACACCCCCCCCCTCCCCCACCTTCCCCACACACAACCCCCCCTCCCCCTTCCCCACCTTCCCCACACCCCCCCTCCCCCTTCCCCACCTTCCCCACACACCCCCTCCCCCTTCCCCACCTTCCCCACACCCCCCCCCCCCCCTTCCCCCTTCCCCACACACCCCCCCTCCCCCCCCTTCCCCACCTTCCCCACACACCCCCCTCCCCCCCTTCCCCACCTTCCCCACACCCCCCTCCCCCTTCCCCACCCTCCCCACACACCCCCTCCCCCTCCCCCACCTACACAACACACCCCCTCCCCATCCCCCACCCACACAACACACCCCCTCCCCATCCCCCACCCACACAACACACCCCCTCCCCCTCCCCCACCCACAACACAACACCCCCTCCCCCTCCCCCACCCACACAACACACCCCCCCCCACTCCCCCCACCCACACAACACACCCCCTCCCCCTCACCTTCCCCACACACCCCCTCCCCCTCACCTTCCCCACACACCCCCCTCCCCCCTCACCTTCCCCACACACCCCCTCCCCCTCACCTTCCCCACACACCCCCTCCCCCTCCCCCATGCATGCAATGCACCCCCTCCCCCTCTCCCATGCACACAACACACCCCCAACCTCCTCCAGTCAACATATACCCTCAGCTCCCTGGATCCCAGCCTCCCCCTGTCATTGAGTCACCTAACACCCTACCCCTCCAGCACACCATTGTGGTATTCCATGCACAGTAAGTACTAACATCAGCAAAAAAAAACTTTCCTACATAGGCCTATGTAGGCTCTATAGCATCTGTAGCCCTGTAGTTAAGTCCCCTATATGTAGCCACTGTAGCCATAGGGTCAGATTATGTAGTACTTCATAGCACCAGTAGTTTGCCCTGGTACAGTGTCACTACCATAGTTGGTGTGCTATGTAGGCTATGCAAACTATGTATATACACATAGACACTCCACAGATTTCATAGTGGTGTGCTACTGCCAGTACATAGCCAACCATAGACTTAATGTGCTCACTGAGCTGCTATCCAGCACAATATATCACTGGGGGCATTATCTAATGGTTTTGATCTAAACATGGGAAAATCATTCAATTAAGCAGATACTATTTTCATGACATGTTTTTGAATAAAACATTGGTCCTAAATGGATAACCTGATCTGATTTGATGTTCCAGGTCAGAAAAGATGATAGTATCATATATAATGGATTTTGTAGGAACATTCAAAGTTTTTACTCTTATGATCATGGGGTGAATCATCATACAGACATTTTGACTGTTTAATCACATGTTCTGACCATGATTTTAAGCAAAACATTTGAAATTTCCTGCCTTTGGAACATATGGTGTTACTCAAGTCAAAACATTATGCAGAACACAGTATATCTTCTGCCCTCAAAACATCAGTCAAATCAAAAAACAATTCCACCATTGGTGGAATGGCCAATTGCTCATTGTGGAAATGGAACATTGGACCAAATGGAGAATGGCCTAGTGACAAAGCATCCAATGGACAAATGGTACAATTGTTACATTGAACAATCAGATGAATGTGCCTACAAACATTTCCGAGTTGGACCTTGTACTTGCATCAGAACTATACTCACATCAGAGCTGTACTTGTGTCGGAGTTGTACTTGCATCGGAGTTGTACTTGGGTTGGAGTTGTACTTGCATCGGAGTTGTACTTGGGTTGGAGTAGTACTTGCATCGGAGTTGTACTTGCATCAGAGATGTACTTGCACCAGAGTTGTACTTGCCTCAGAATTGTACTTGCATCAGAGCTGTACTTGCATCGGAGTTGAACCAACCCTGCCAGATTCAGATGGGACGGTACATGTCATGTATGTAGCTATGGACTTCCATCATATCCCACCACCGAGGCTGAACCTCCACCAAACTCTTTCATGGGAAGCATCTCACATTATTCCTGCCAGAGCACGCATGAGTGTCATCAGTCACAAGTGGATTCAGGTCGACCGGCGAACACATCGGCATCCACATCCTGTGGAGGTCTTTCGCATTGGCACCAATGTCTCATGCATCTGCATCAGACATGAATCGCTCCATGATGCCTGGGCAACTGAGAGCCTCCTGGAATTTCTTTCCACCAGCAAGTTGGAGTGGGATAGTTGGGCATTTGATGGCACAGCTCCGTTCGAGAGTGAACTGATAGCATGTGTCGTTGTTGGGTAGTCAGATGGAACATAGCCAGCATGGAAGTGGATAGCAGACTTCTAAATTTGACTGGAATTCTGATGGTGAGAGAGCAGGGGAGATGGTGTGGAACTTACTTCTCTAATAGTTTGCAGGTCAAACGCACTGCGCTGCATGATGAACAAGATATATGCACTGTGAAAATGACTGGTCAGAACTAGTGTCTGCTGAAGGGCAAGAGAATGTTACCTTGTGGCACTGTATGCCTTATGCGCCTCTGCGAGCCCCTTAGCTAGTCGCACAGTGGAGTCATTTGGGGGGGGGGGGGGGGAGATTTTACGATCTGAGGTAAGGCGATGTGCCATAATAATTAGCGAGGGTGTAGAGATACCTGAATGTGACCATGGGAGGGTGGACTACAACATGGAAAAACCTACGTATCTGTGCATAGCTGCTGCCCTCTCTGACAGTGGTCCAAAGGAAGAGGATATAGTGTTGAATTCTACCTGCTTCAGAGAGATCTTCCCCTCTCCCTCACGGTACGCAGTAGATAGTCTGACTGGAACAGGCCAAGATGGAGGAGCTGTGATGTCAGTTCATCAGATACATGACTTCAGGGATTCCTTGGACT
Organism: Pisolithus marmoratus; assembly: GCA_024613145.1. NCBI lineage: Eukaryota > Fungi > Basidiomycota > Agaricomycetes > Boletales > Pisolithaceae > Pisolithus > Pisolithus marmoratus. The sequence goes on along the minus strand of JANFAE010000475.1, from coordinate 5,034 downwards.
ACCTGCATGATGCCTTCATCTTGCATGGCTTTCCACTCCAAAAGTTAATGCACAGGGCTTGGCCATAACCTATAGTGTGGTCAGCTTGTGCCACATACACTACTGCCATCTCCAAAGGATCTACCTTATTGTCCTACCCGAGCTGGGTATAAGGTGGAAAGACCAATTACCCATCTACAGCTACTCCTGTGGAGTTAGGTCAGAGAACTGAAAGTAAATGTACCACGCACAGTGAGTATTGTGGACGTAAAGTCAGCCTAAACTACATGACGATCATCCCTGTCCCATCTGAGTGCATAGTCAATGGGCAATGACCGGAGGCGCAAGCTGATGCATAAGTGCACTCACGTTCAGAGTGTCCGGTGCCTTTGTGTTCACCAACATTGCATGTCCTCCCATGTACTAGGCTGCATCAAGCAGCACATATTTTCCAACATATTTACATTGTTTCCAAGTTCCCTGGCCGCCTGAATGTGATAATGCCATACTGGCGAGTATGGCTGGTGTGAGGAGGCAGTGGTACATGTGGTGGCAGCAGTGGTACATGTGGTGGTTGCAGTGGTTGCAATGGAGTCAGCAGAGGTATGGGTGGTGCGAACGTGGAAATTGTTTTAGAGATATCTTCAGAAATAAGTGTCAGGATTTCAACACTTGTTAAGAGGGAAGCGATGGACATCCCAAAAGATTCATCATGGCCCTCTTGGGGACTGACAGACTGAGTAAATGAGTCCTAAGAAATGTCTGTTTCCTGCGCCCAGTGAGAAGGGTGAACCGAATGTTTGAGTAAACTCCAGCACAGCCCCAATCAGTGATAAGACAAGTGGTAGTATGGCCGGGATCAGACATCGACATGGTCATCATCAAGAGCAATGAAGAGAGAGCACCACTCGACATTTTCAATGCCACTGATAAGAAAGCATCATCTGAAATATCCAAGAGGAGTCATGCCTTACGTTCTTGTACTGGGAGGTGCAGTCACCCTGATGTTCCTTCCAAGTCGAGGACCACTAGAAACTGTGGCAGGCAGACTGACAATGCGTTGAGGATACCAACACTGATATGCATAGCAGTTTCACGAGGCATCATCATTTTGCTCCACATGAGAAGGTTCAGCCCATAAGATAAGTGTGCAAACTGCTGGAGCAGTTCCAGAGTTAGCATCTTCTGTGATCATGACAAGTAGTTCTAGATACTTACTTAACTTCTGATGCTACTCGTTCAAGGTGTGCAGTATGAGACGTTCGATCCACCAACCAGTGACCTAGTCGCACCGAAGTTGCCTCGACTATAAGACTATAGCTATAGTGGAGTGTTCGTCAGTTTATCCTCTTGTATTAGTCATCAAAGCTTACCTTCAGTGAGTGCAAACAACTGACATGTATTTTCAGTGCATGTGTTGGGACAATCCTGCGGGCCTGACAACATCGATCATATACTACAAGACATGCCTTCGCTTCGCTCTGGCGGTCTTTTGTACTACGATGAAATTTACATGCTGGAATATAAGTATTTTTATAGTACTAATATACATAATCCTGGTGGGCCATTCAAGCAGCTGTTGTATCGTCCTCACAAGTTACACCTAGGTTGCTCGAGGACTTTCTGCAGCTCTTCTCACAAATGGTCACATACAGGTTGGTGGGTGTACATACTTGAAATCGTTAGAGGTATCCTATTGCCAGATTTGGGTGTGTGTGTTCCGCCCTCAAAAAAACGCACTGAGTTCAAGGAAAGGCTTGTGAACTTGAGTAGTCGATGTCGTTGTTCAATGTGCCACGATGGAAACCAGTATAGTGAACCTCTTGGAGAAGTTCACACCACTTTCAACAGGGCAGGACTTTCGAGGCCGAACTTGGTACCAGGCATAGTTGGCCTACAACATCATGTGGTCCTTGAAATCGGAGAAGAGTGGCTTCTGGGGTAAAATCGAAGTGGGACATGTTTTAGCGGATATGCTATGATCATGGTCCCTGATAGTGTCCTTGAAATGCAACAAAATGTCTGCATTACATTGAATGAGCTCTTCCCAGCAGTGCATCATCAAACTGTGATATTCATAATATTCTTCTTCAAGTTGAATGAGGTTGTTGTATTGATTTGTGCTGTCCAATTGTTACAAGTCCACATCTTCCCATGGATGTTGCTAATATGCTTACTTTGTGGCAGCCACAATCTCCAGATCCTGCAAGACTTCTTGCAGAAGTTCATCTCGACAGGTTCAGACATCTTTCCTCACGTTCTCCAATCTCTTCATAATACATTTGGTAATCACCTGAAGTAGATGTAAGTTATGGCAGAGTCCCCTGACTCGAACCTGTGTACAGCATGGATGTCATCCAGAACCTCATGGAGGTGGGTGAGGAGAGTAGCTCGAACATAGTGACCACTTCATCGCTTACCTCAACAATATCTTGGATGTCAACTACATCCGTCATGGGCTCTGGTGCAGCAAACACATTCGCTGTCATGATGACACTCAACCTTGGCTGTCATGTGAGCTGAAGAGTTATCACTCACATATGCTTTTTGTGCTCCACACAGTAGTTTCTGTGGGTAGAGGCAATCAGGAAAAACGACACCAGAGGTACATTGGATAGTAGTTTCGTAGACGCAGTGATGTGTGGCAGCAGGTGAACCAGTCCTAAACGTCTTCACACGGTCTCCATTCACGAGCACAAAAAACCTGAATACCATGCTAGCAGACATCAGTGGCGAAAAATAGACAGAGAACAATGCACCAAACAGCTGGAGATCCAATATATATCCAAGATTGAGAGTGAATGCCATATGACATCACCTCATCAAACAATGATCAGCATTGACACAATGAAAGAATACCTAGTGACATAGGGGTAAAGGGAGAAATGTCATATACAGCATGACGATGCAAACACAGTATGCCACCAATGCCTGCAAAGAGCAGAACCCGAAAAAGCTCAGATCGAAACAACCACCCACAGATATGTGTCAGATGGGAATATAGGAGTAAACACCGTATGACAATCACCTCATCAAATAATGACCACAACCAAGAATACCTAGTGAAATAGGCATCAAGGGAGAAACATTGTATGCAGCACAACAATGCAAACACACTACACCAGCAATGCCTGGGAGGAGCAAAACACCAAAATGCTCAGAACCAAACAACCAGGCACAGATACATGTCATATGGATAATATAGTAGTAAAGTAGTAATAGTAATAATAATCTTCGTCAAGCCAAAACAATCGTCCATTCCAGTCCTCAGAAAACCTTCAATAGCGAGCAGAAGAAGAGACGCAGGGCGTTGCCTCAGCGCGCAAAGCATGGTGCGCCTAATCCAAGCTAAATATCCTTTCTAACCTGATCAACATAAATTCAAGCCAAGCACAACCCTCTTGGGGACAGTTGCTGTTCCCCTGCCATCCCCCCCCCGCAACCCGTATGCCTTCATTCCCTGTGCAGCTTCCTCAAATGCCTGGTGCACGTGGATGTCCCCATGGCTATTGGGGGAGCCCAGCGACATAGACACCTAGTACCAGCTGGGACTGCCAAGATATCCCATGCGTTGTGGTCGGACACAACGTTTCATATGATCGGCAATGGATGATAGAAGAATAGAAGAGTATACCTTGGGGGGAACACAGGCACGCTTCCTTGATATTATGGTGCTTCATCGCTAACTCCCTTGTAGATGTTGCCATGTTGCATTGCAATATTGAAGTCGACAAGAGGATATGCAAGGAATTTATGAAGGGTAGGTTGGTAAGTTAAATCTGCTCTGACCATTCTCAAGCTGGGGAGCTGTTCAGTATGCAGCATGTAGTGCAAACTTGCAGCAAAGTGGCTTCTATGCATATCGGGGGGGCAGTGTACAACAACAGGGGTTTACCAAGGTGTTGATGGCAAGAACAACACAAAATGTAGAATTCCATGGCAACAAAATTCAATATACAAATGAAAGGAACTACTAGAATTCTCGTAATAAACTTCTGATACTTGTAACTGTAATGACCAAGATGGAAAATCAAAAATTTACAGGCTGATTACACATTAATCATCGTCTATGCCATCCATAACTCGTCGATCTCATCAGCTTCATCACTGTCCATACTTTCATCATCTACAAACCAGACAGAATCACCTGGGATGCTATGCACCACCAGATCAGCTATCCAGTCCAGTATCATTTTACAGACAACTTCAAACAGGCTGCCCAACGTGTCGTGGCCACATTCGCAAGATAGTAGAGATTGCAAGTGGAACACCCACCTGGCTCCTTGCGTCAGCCAGAATATCGATCAACACCTTCAACTCGGGGATTGATGGCATAGTGATTTGCTTCAACGATGGCAAGAGCCATGGCTGGACTTGAATGCCTTCTGCGCGAAAGGCATCCAGGAATAGCATGCGAATGAGGAATACTGGGGCATGGGTACCAAAGGAGATGAGCGAGATCATTTTTAGGCGGCAGAGAAAGTAAGCCCAAGCATCTGGTGCGAGGGCTGTTCAATGCTGATTGGAAGGGATACTTTCAGATCTTGTGTTTTCCGTAGTACCGCAGCATCTGCGATGCCTTTAATAAGGTGGTGAAGCGGGTATCAGATACAGCAGGGTGCGAAGGGCCCAATTCTTGAATGTCACCTGCAATATAGGAAAGCGGTGATAATGGTTGGAGTGCAGGATGAGAAGGGGTGTCCATAGTAGATATAAAGGTATGGAAGATGTGCCATCCTGCAAGTCGCCAGCTGGACTCCCTCCATGAACTGGCCGATGTCGGTTGATAGTTGTCCGACGTCAATGGTCGCCTCTAGCTTGGCAAGCGATGGGAGCTCAAGCGCTGCCAGAAACATAGCCCCAGCTATGGTTGTCGATTCAAAAACGAGAGAGCTAAGCTGTGAAAGAAGTACTTTGTGAGGGCATGCTTCCAGTCGTTTCGCTGCTGACGAAGGAATTTTGTAACTGGAGATCCTTCAAACATGGAAGCGATTCCAGCACTGCAAGAAGCTGCGCGACACTGGCAGCCGATTGGATGTGAAAGGTGCGAATGCG
>JANFAE010000474.1:0-75537 GCA_024613145.1 Pisolithus marmoratus | reverse complement strand
TGTTTTCCGGAAAATACACAAATTACAAGTGATACATGTAGGTCTCCTATATTGTGGGTGATACTCCATCTATGTGTCTTCTCCAACTCAGTATATTAGGGCAAGGGGAGGCTCGCTGCTATTGGGCAGATAAAGCTTGCAGAGGTTCTGAACAGCGCATCCAATAATGTGAACAAATTCGTCGAGGGGCAGCGAACGTGCTTGGGAGCTGGGCCCGGGCATTACAAGGTGAAGAAGGAAATACCGCGGACATGTGATGTTTTGATTCCTTTTGCACAACATATGTGATGTAGTGTCTGTTAGTTGCAAGCCTACCGCAGCAAATGTTGGCTGTGAGGTCCTGTTTTCGACGTTTGAAGTCGGCATTCAAGAGCTTCCCTCGATGGTGGTTAACCTGTGCCAGGCACATCATGCTTTATTCTGACTGTCATGCGGCAATGTGCAACAAAGCAGAATCCCATTATCCAGCCCAATGCGTACCGTACATTAACCTGTGCCTCAAGGCATGTCACGCGGCGTGGCAATGCAACAAAGCAGAACCCCATATGCTGTCAACTCCTGCTGAATGCTGCGATCAACCTGGCCTCGAGGTATGTCATGTGGTACGGCGATGAGCATAAAGTAGTGAGCAAAACTCGTCGACCTAGTACTGCATACTCTGCATGCGGCAATGTGCAACAAAGCAGAATCCCATTATCAGCCCAATGCGTACTGTACGTTAACCTGTGCCTCAAGGCATGTCATGCAGTGTTATGCTGTCAACTCCTGTCGAATGCGTGCGATTAACCTGTGCCTCGAGGCATGCCATGTGGTACGGCGATGAGCATAAATTAGCAAGCAAAACTCGTCGATCTAGTACTACATATGCCTGTTGTAAGATGCATTTGCCACCTGTTACCTTGCATTATGTCTTTCCGAGGGAAAGAGATGAGAGCCCTCCCTTACCTGAAACAGTAATTACTCTCCAAAGGGTCTTCCATCCGGATCAAAGCGCGATCGACCAGAGTTCGTGTGTGGATCCCTGCTACCCCCCAACTTCTAATTGTGGTAGACCCTCTCCCGATCAATCACCGTTATCCGCGTCAGAACCACTGACCTCCCCCCCACACTCCGATGACCTGCCCACCAATGAAACTCAGCCCCGTAGTCAGGGTAAGTCTATAGCACTGTTACTTTCTAATGCTCGACCTGACCGTAAAGCATGCAAAGGAAACCCGACACATGGACCTGGGAGGTCTTTGATTCCAGCGCCTCCAGGGACATTGTCCAAGCCTGGTATGGGAGGCTATACTCTGAGGTCAGCACTGGGTTGGGAAGATAAAAAATATAAATCTGTCCAGGTAATGGATTCCGTACTGAGTCCAGTGTAATCGTGCTGATTAGTATCAGAAAGCTCTTCATGAAATTGCCAAGAGAGTATTTGACATGTCGCTGCCGATGCACAAGCAAACCTCAGCAGCGGTAAACTCATTCTGCCGGAAGGTGAGTGCTATTTCAGGAACCATGGCCAGTCCCAACTAACCCCAAAGTAGGCAGCGGAGCAATTCCCGTTCCTGAATGAATATGAGAACTACTGGCCAGCCCGCGATTTTGCTACTATGTACTTAAAAAACCGGCCCAAAACAGGGCGTGAAGTAGCATAATCATCACAAGGCACGGTCACCCGGTCCACTGGACCCGTATTGCGTCAGAAAAGTTACCATGGGCGAAGATCCGATTGTATGCATGGATCGGCTGTAATATGTATGACTTGTACCGGTACACATCATTAGGTAGGCCTTTCTCTTGCTTTTACTGGATCCGACGAACTCCTGAGAATGAAAGGGATTCAAAGAGACAAAGAAAGGTAAACGACTTTAAGCAATTGTCATGCGCGATCCAGCTCATGACAAATCCCCTGCCCTTCCCCCCTGTTTTTCGTTTGCTTGTATGGAGTCTCATGATACCATCCTTCCGCGTCTAGTCAACCGCCACCTGCATACCCAGAATACTCAGCATAACGTTGTTCAAGTGCCACCCCAGACCCCAGTTGCCGCATTTCTTATCGATCTTTTCCAACGTATTCACGAAGCGAGACTCGTTCATGATATAGTATATATTTTTCCCATAGTCGTGGAGAGGGGAAACTGACTTTCTGAGTAGCTGGTAGAAGAAGCACTGGCAACGCTTGCTGGGATGTCGGAGGAAGTCCATGTGCGTCGTTTTGTTACTCATTCTCATGATATTGGATTAACAGCCTCACGTAGAACGTACCATTAACAATTGTGATAAAGACATCCCAAGAATCACAGGTTGGCCATGCACGTGCGCTTGCTAGTTAAAATCCACTGAAACCTTCGACAGTCATCCAGTACCCACCAACCGCAACCGACTCTGGAAGCGATGCTACGTGGGCACCCGCCGTGGGGAAGGCTGGCACTGGTCACAACTGCCTTCTTTTTTTGCCTTGATTATGCTTTACTTGACCCATTATGACTATATGTGACAAGAATGGACATGAGTTCATATGTAATGTCCATGATTCTCGTTACAGATCACGTTCCAATAGTTTTGCAATCGTCTATCTATGTAACCCTACGACGTGCGCATATAGATGTCCACATATTTTGTTACGGCCAGAGGCTTGATTCGGCTCCATTCGATCGTCGCCACACCCTCAATTCAATTGTACATTTGCGATACGCCCTACACTCTACACGTCGACACGTCCCAATTCGAGCACATTCTTGCAGAAAGTCCACTGATGCCTGGCCAGAACGACAGGCGTATATGCAGTTGTCGTGTATATGGCTGTCATCGATTTCAAGTCACTGATCCTCACACCCAACAGATTAGCTTGGGGCGGTGGATTAGCTATTCAACCTGGAGACAACATTTGAAAGAGGAGGAAACGTGGGTCAAACTACAGCGAAGCAGGGAGGACGACGTTCCACTTGAAGCAAACCTTCTCACAGCAACTCTGTCTGAGCAGCACGCCGAAGACAGTGTCCTCTCATCACGCTCCGTACAAATCCAACATGCCTCCAACAATCCATCAGGTAAGTTGGTTACCTCATATGATAAATGGTATCCAAAGATTCATGGAAATGTAGACCGAACCCCGCAGGTTGAGCCTCATGCAGCAGACGTCGACATGGTTGATGTTTCGCAGATGTCTCGTAATATCGATGACGATACTCACGCTGCGCACGAAAGTGAGTATTGTGGATATGAGTTTATGTTCCTTATCCTGACTATATAAAGAGTTGAGTTTATTGGCCGAGTACCGTGAACTCTTTCTCTCACAGAAGAGTTGCTTTCCACCAATGCCGACCCTCGTTTTTATCCAACCACCGGAACCTTCATCATCTGACACACCGGGGCCTCTGCATAGGAAGAAACACTGCAAGCATTTCACAATTTTTCATGCCAAAATATGTTGAAAAAATGGAAAAAAGAGATACTCTTTTATTTAGGCTGTGTTCACAGAAAAAATGCAAATATTATATTTTGTTTTCTTTGTCTTTTCTTTGCAAAAACATGAATTGATGGTAGTGCTGATTAGCTTCTACACTAATGGGTATTACCATCAATCAATGTTTTGTGGCAAGTCATGCAAAGAAAAGAGAATATTATTTTTGCCTTTTCTCTTTGAAAACACTGGTGAAAAAAGAGTATCACTTTCTTCAATTTTTTCAGCATGTTTTCTGAAGAAAAATTGTGAAATGCTTGCAGTGAAAAGCGCATTGTTTCTCGCTCACCAATCTGCCATCAAGAAGACCGTTGAACTGGTCGATTCTGTATCAAGTCAAGATGATGACACCGTGTGAACTGCTAGGCGCAACCTTATACGAGAGATACAAGATTATCAAAACTTCCTAGATCGTATGATTACCCAAGAATGGCTGAGGAAGAAAGCTGAAAATGTCAAGCTAAACTCATATCTAAGGTCGATTCTTCCCGAGTTAGTTGAAAATCGTAAGTTATCGTTCTATAATGTATGGACTGCGCACTCATTATAGAAGGCCATCACCGCTACAGTACGGAACAGCTGCATAAACTAGCATCCCCCTTGTAGTGTGTATGATTACTGCGATCATTCTACACATATTGGCCGGCGTGTCCCGCGAACATTCTAACTTCGTTTTAGTGGCTATCCGAGCGGTGGTATCTCTGGCACTCCTTACCTTCACAGGCGCTACCATAACTGATAAACTGGCGAAGCATACACTCCATGAAAAGATTCAGTCGTTCCTTTCTAATTGGCCTTCGATATTCATGCAGTGATTAACAAGTTTGACCTCGAGCCATCCTTGCTGGAGTACGTATGCTGTAAATGGTGCTTCTCTCTCTATGATCCCCATGAATATCCATACAACGGAGAGCTCAGCTGTCCTCCCAGCTGTACGTTTCGTGAGACTCCTGCTAGCGACTGAGTGCGCGATGCGACTGTTGGATGTCAATGCCGATGGTCACCCCAAACCCCGCTGCCGTTTCTTTTATCAACCACTGTCATCTTGGATTCGGACGGCTCCTTGCACGGCCTGGGCTTCCCAAATGTCTTACGAACATCTCTCGATCAACCCGTCGGTCAGATGAATGACATATGGGATGGCAAAGTCTTTCGATCCTTCAGAGGACCAGACGGGAAACCATACCTGGACGTACAATATGATAAAACTGACTACAGGCTTGTTTTCAGTCTCTTCGTTGATTGGTTTTCACCTTGGGGTAGCAAAAAGAACTGGACCACATGCGTCTGTCGGAGTTGTCTACATGATATGCTATAACTTACCACCACACTTGCGCTACCGAATCGAAAACGTCTACATCGCCGGCATCATTCTGGGACCGAACGAGCCATCTTTGCACCATCTCAACCATATACTATGCCCTCTTGTCAATGACTTGCTCCAGGGTTGGGAACGTGGGTTTCATTTCACACAAACTGCCATCCACGAATTCGGGTGTATCGTCCGCTGTGCTCTTATACCCCTCGTATGCGATTTACCTGCCTTGCGCAAAGCACTCGGCGCTATTGGACACCGTGCGACACGTTTCTGCTCGTTTTGCTTGCAGACCAAGAGTCATATCGCAGAATCTGACGTCAATACTTGGGGTCGGCGCAGTTGGCAGGAACACCTCCGGATTGCAATGAAGTGGAGAGACACCGCCACAGAGACCCTGCGTAACACGATATACCTGACACATGGGATTCGCTGGTCCGAACTACTGCGTTTGCTGTACTGGGACCCAACTAAGTACCAAGTCATCAGAGGCTATGCACAATCTCTTTTTGGGCGAACTTCAGCACCATTGCCATCAAGTTTTCCCACATGAACGCTGATGCTGACGGGGAAGAGGGTGGTGTTTCACTACACTCTCCGGAGGAACAACAGCGGCAGTTGGATGCGGCGATTGCAGCCGTCCGCAAGGGTTCGCGAACTGCATTGAACCGTGTCCGCAAAGGCTACGTCGTATCTCTAGCCCAGGCCAACAATGTGAACCCTCTTGCCGACAGAGATATTGATCTGGATCCACTCCGGCATGATGGGGACCAGTCAGTGACCAAAGCTACGTATGCCGAGGCACTCTTACAATGGGTAAGATGTCATTGTATATCTTGTACCACCAGCCATGTCACTAAAAACAATTAACGTAGTACACAGACCACGATGGCCCCGAAATCCGGTGTCCACAAACATTCCCTGTCCGATTGCTAACCTCTCAGTGGCTTGGACCGATGCGCCGAAAACTGTCATCTTAAATGGTGATGTTCTGAAGGAGGTTTGGGCGGACATGTCAGGTGACCACCCTCCCAACTTGGATATCTCGTGCTCCACGCAATTTTGGTAGTGCAAGTCATGGGAAATTGAAAGCAGATCAGTGGAGGACGGCGTGTATGATCAATCTCGTCATCACGCTTTGCAGACTATGGGGCAAACCGGGCGCGCCTCAGCGGAATACTAACATCTTGAAAAACTTCCTTTCCTTGATAATTGCGATCCGCTTCGCTACAATGCGATCGACTTCAGAGGAACGCATTGCAGTTGTCGAAGAATATTTCAAGTTTTACTTGAGGAGTCTTGTCAGCATCTTTGGCGAGGGATGTTTGGTCGTGAACAATCACTTGTCGCTCCACATAGCGGAATGCTTACGTGGATTTGGACCCACACATGGTGGTGGGCGTTTCCAGTTTGAGAGGTTTAATGGAATCATGCAACACTACAAGACTAACCGAAAACTAGGTATAGACTATTCTATTGCCAGGGGACCCGTTGACTAACCAAAGAATTGCAGGTGACGTCGAGCTCATGTTCATTCACACGTTCTGCAGGGGTGGTAACCTCAAGGCGCTTATGGCTTCGGATGGCCTTCCAAATGCGCTGGGCCACTCTCCTGCCCCATCATCCAGGAATACTTCGGAAAGGACTTCAGGGGCAGTATTCTTACTGATCTCCTTGCCCTCACCCCTGAGAGTCCCAGCTCTACTCACGAAGGCAGTGATAGACCACGGATCGACAACAAGCGTCTTACTCCACTCCCCAATGATATATACGTGGCATTACTGCATCGACTCAATAGCGATTCTCCTACGCTACGTTATCGCTCATACGCGGATCCCTTCAAAGACCATACCAGATCATTGGAACCAAATGCGCAATTCCAGAAGAGTGTGCACTACAAGGGAGTGGTGTATGTGGCCGCATCCCAACATGTCGGCAATAGCTTCATCTTTTTCTGGCGCTCTGGAAGCCCTCACGCTGGCCAAATTCAAGAGATCTTCAGCCATACGCGAGCCGCCATGGACCTGTCTACTGTGACAGAGTTCTACTGCGTTGTGAAGCCATTGCGAGAGCTAGGGGAAGCTGATATTTCCCTTGATCCATACCGCCGTTACCCCCTGCTCGACGTTCGCTTGTGCTATGACTGAATATGACCCCATCATTGTCATTAAATCGCAGGATATAATCGCACATTGTGCTACCTGCCCATACGCTGACCCTATACTAACTCGCAGTGCCCATGTAGTGCTCTCATTAGACAGAGTGAGTACATTTAAATCATTACGATACACATGACTCTAACTATGGTGTAGAGCTAACTTGGCCGGATGAACGTATATGTTGCATCAATTACTCCGAGAATTGGAGGATGGAACTAGGGACACCTAGTTTAAACCCTAGTACGATGAGAAAAGAGTGTACGAACCAGCTGATTTGTTACGCCATCGCTCCTTTCCAAGATAAGTCGCACGAGTCTTGCGTGTCACCCATGTGGGGTCACTTCCAGCACGGATACTCAGCCGATAATCGCTAAGTATGGGGTGGATATGACCATCGCCAATGTCAGAAAGCCATTGAGCACTGTTCCACAGCCAGATGCTCGTATCACCATTGCTACACTTTTGAATGAACAAGTCCCTGACCATAGGATGTAGACCACCAGGAGGATGTAACAAGGGTTTGTCACTGTCATATATGTATCGACCAACAGTAGAGTCGACCCCGCGAAGCTTGGTCTCACGCCGTGGAGGAATTTGTGGAGGTTCCAGAGAAGGATCCCCATTCTCACTAAGACATGCATTAGTTGCATCAGGGTAAGAGTAACCGACAGACCCACCCGGTTGTACCTCTCCGGACTATGGCTGCCGGTTGAGCACACTCTTTAGCTGGACGGGTGAGCCCCGGGATACAATCTTTTGACGCGCCCTCCTCGCTGCTGGTGTTAGTAGCCTGAGCGTTAAGATCACAGTCAACACTCATAGGACCGTTCTGGTTACTTTGCAGTACCTTAATAAGCCGCCCTACATGGCATGAAATACTAAACCTACCTTGCTGTACTGTTGACGCGAGATTCGGGTAATACTGCTACCTCAGGCAGACACACCGGAAAACGTTGCTGGTGGACAAGGACAGTCTTCGGTAGAACATCAGCAACTATTAACAAAACAGTGCTTACAAACCTACGTCGTACTCCAAGTTCTCTCGGTAAGTTTCGATACCTCCCGCTTTCGGTGGTTGATACCTGTGGAACACTTGACGGTGAACTGGCACAGTCTGGGTCCATCAGTGACCAGATAGCGGATGTACAATGAAATACACACATCCTGCTCAACACGCCTAATGGGGCGATACGGAACCATTCGATGCTGATGGGGGTGATCATATTTAACATTTCTGGGAGCTTTCATCTTGAGAGAACTAGTATACGGAAAGTGACCACATTGATTTCACTCACTTTATAGGATTGCAGAAAGAGCGATTCGGTGTTTTCCACAAAATCATGGGGAATCATGGCGAGTCTTTCAAAGGGATTTGAGTCGTTTGTTGGACCAAGAGGCTTTTAGAGCTTGGAGACAACAAAAAGTATAAGAGCTTGGAGACAACAGAAAGCAGGAGGCAGTGCTGGCTGACACGTTAGTAACGTACTGAAACAGGAAAGAGTGTCATGATATTTCGGGAACTTCCACATCATACTCATGAATGAAAGTCTTTCACTCTTTGAGGCCCTCAAGTGGCAAGGAGGTCATAAAATGAACGAAACCACCCAGGTCTGGTGTTTCGTCTCTATCGCTCCTTTTCCTTCTTCTCTACGACCATGTGTCTTCAACACCCACGTCGATCGTCCACTCGCAAGCTGCCATATGATCGCACCAAGAGTCATAGCTACGGCCTACGTACACGAGCATCGAGGTCACCGCGATCCCCCACTCCCGATTCGTTAGTTACCTCTTCACCTTCCGCGTCCTCATCGTCTTTGTCCGCATCATCCTGGTCCCCCGTTTCAACTGCTCCTACAACGCCTCTTTCGTGCACCTCAGCATCAGGGCCACTATCTCCCCTGGAGAGCGGAGTCAGAGAAACTATTGAGGTAGGCATTCCTTGGATGTGCGGTGTTATAAACAGCCCTGATTCCCCCAATTAGAAAATTACAGAAGTTACCCAACTTCTTGACATAGAGCTCAAAGCATCCCGCCAGGTCCATTCACTTGTGTGCAACTGTATTTTTTTTCTCAGTCAATTTACGTTCCAGGAGCGAGACAAAGCTATGGCAGAGCTGGCGAGGGCTAGAGATGCTGCTGACTTGCGTGTGGCGGAGATCTCTGAGCTAAAAGCCTTCTGCGACACTGTATGTTCTTCCTAATTTATTTGAGCAAATATGATACTCATCCAGACCGCTTTCCAAGGTCATTCAGGCAAGAGACGAAGCGTTCAAGTGCAGTGCCTGTCAATTGCCTTGCATACGTCCATTTCTGTGAGTGACCGCTATCGTTTTATGACGATTAGGCTTATCAATTATAGGACTCAGGAATGCCACCATTTGTTCTGTCTACCCTGCCTTCGCCAGCACTTTCAGGAATGCCTCCATCAACAACTGAAATATCGAGTAATACCCGCCCACCTCGGCATCAGCAAAGCACCCCCGTACACGGCCACGATGCTCTCAGCATTGATTGTGGAAGACGTAATACAACTTCTTCTATACCATTGCCCGGCATGTAGTGCACCGGTGTGGGAAAGTCCAAAGGAGCTCCTGTCCTTTAACACAGATTGTGGAGGCTTTGAACGGCGTCCTTGGAGCTCCCACTCAGGCGACGGAAGTAGAGAGCGTAGATGGTGATATCTGGGCTGGCGTTTTCCCTAGCGGGCATCGTACACGTTCTTGATTCGTACATCCTGAGGATGTTCGTCAGATACCAACGCTTCTATAATTACTGCTCTAGTGGTTCTTGAGTATCGTCAAAACTACTAGCACAATTTGTACGATATCAAACATAGGAAATATTGGTTTAACTGATTGGTAGCGTAAGTCTCAGAATCAGTGGGATTACCTACTGAGGAGCCTGAGCTCCCCTGTAGTGCCACAATTCATTAGGTTGATGGTCATATGGCCCGTCGTAGCAAGGTCACCACTAGTCACCACTAGTACCTAATGATCAACTATATCCACTACCGCCGTAAAACTGACTCTAAGTTCAGCTTCTGAATTGATGTTACTTCAAGAAGACCTATCCGTCAATAGACTTGTACACTCTGATTCCGCGTTTCAGCTATGATTCTCTAAGATAACCCACATAAGGCGGACTTATTCCTCCTATAGTAATGTCGCACCCACTTCTCAAGAAGGCGTACCCCATCGTAAGCACAGTCCATCCCGTCTCTTCAGTCGACATCCACCACTACAAAACCCCTCTTATTCAACATCCCTACAGAGGCTAGTATGGGAACCGGCGGCCAAGGACGATCTCTGATCGGCGGGCCATGGCACCCCCACCCAATGAGACTCAGCACCAGCGGGAATCACACATCCGGGCTCAGCAGGAGGCAAAGTGTCTTGGACACCATCGACGAGGAATTCAGTAGACAACGTGTGTCCGACAGGAAGGGTCCGAAACCTATCAAGATTCTACTCCTAGGTGCGCAACGTGCTATTCGCTCAGCCCATCGTCGACGCTGACCCTCGCACTCCCCCAGGCTAAAGTGAATATGGTGCGTCGGCTGACTGACTGCTTTTGCCTATTCCGCGCCGAGAAGGTGTACTGGCGCAGTATCATACAACTCAATGTTGCCCAGTCCGTCCTCGCCATTCCGGATATCATATCCAGAGCGCATGCGGTGTCTCACTCATTCTCATCTCGCAGCTCATCCAGCCAGTCCTCCTCAGGCCACGTCTCACAAGCTCCTTGTCCCAACATTAGGTCAGGAAGTCTATCCCCCACTCACCGCAGACCATCTCAAACTCAAGATGCGACTGGCACCTCTGGGTCAAGTGGAAGCAGCTCTTATCAGCAAAATACCCCCTTTTCCCTCCCAGTCAAATCTCCCGAGCAGATCATTCGTTCCTCCACGAAGTATGCATCAACTCAAATTCAGGTTAGATGAGCGTCTTAAGCAGGATAATGGGCGACGGGGACAATCGGAAGAGTTGCGAAACAGCAGATATGATAGACTGGGCAGACCCGCGTGTGCCGAAGTCATGAAACGACTTTGGTCAGATCCAATCATCAAGAGATTGATGGAGGTCGAAAGAACGAGATCAGAAGAGTTGCAGTATTGTAAGTTTTTTCCCTCGTTCATGTTGACCCCGTCCGATATGATACTTCCTAGACTGTTTAGAGCGCAGACGACATGCTTCATTCATGGATAAAGACTGTCAACGTATCCGAACACCGTTTCTCAGACTTACAAGATTGCGCTCAAACCATACAGAGCCAGCGCAGTTACAGAAAGTGGCTGTACTCCATCGCCGTTGAGACTTTTTGTGAGTTGATTCGACATCCTACTCTGCAAGGTTAATGCTGCGTTACTCATCAAGCGTTTGTTAAATCTTGCAGATGTAATGCAAACTTCCGTATTTTGGGGGGAGAAGAGAACATTCTGAAGGTAATGTGCTTTCCCATGATATGCTTTACATGGCTACTTGACCCGACAGTATCGCATGCAACCACATACATATCAACCTCACCTGAGACGGGATCGAAGACGAACTCGACAAGTTTCTTATCGGCCTCATTCAGTCGGCTTATAATACCAAGAAGGTCGCGCGTGAGATCGCGCTCACCGCAGTATTATCGACGTGAGCTGGAAAGGAGGGCCGGGCGTCAGAAGAAGCACTTTCGACGCCCCGAGATCACACTGGTTTTCATCACTGATTCTCGGCCGGATAATTTTATCCTCTTCACCATAGGTTGGACGCAGTGTATGAACGACATGTGTGAATGGGGTACGAGGCATAACAAATATATAGTCACATGTCACATTGTCACAAGTGGTGTGTCAGTGCAGCGCCAGCGAGGAGAGCAGAGCAGGTGCCCGCGCAGAGCAGAGCAGAGAAGTTGTCCCACTAAGGTACCTGAGCGGGCGCCGGCCAAAAATCAACCAGGTCATTATGTAGAAGTCAATGAGTTGCTAGGTCAAGACAATGCACCATGCATAACAGTGGCACACCGTGGAAATTACCTGAAGTAAAAGCACGCGTAAAAGCTCGGCTTATCCTCATGTCCGTACTCCAAGTAAATCCACTAAACAATGGCGGGAATTCCGAAATTATTATCTTAAATAAAATATACATATGTGCCCTGGTGAAAGCCAATCCCGTCTTTAAATTGTGTCTGTGCTTTCTCTGGGTCGCGGCACAGCTCATTACTTGGGGTACAATACTGAATTTAGAAAGGCTGAAACATGGCAATGACTTTGAGTCAGGCCTGTGAAGTATACCTTGCCACTCGAAAGTATTAAGTTGAGATTACCTCCAGCTTCCAGAACAACTGATTGCCAGCCAGTAGTTTAAGTCACAGTACAGTAGAGTCTTAACAGATGTACATTTTTTTACCTGACCTAGCAGTCACTGAGCTGATAACAAATCATCTGGGTTTCAACTGGGCCCATGCCCGTGGTGCCATGAACTGGGAAATTTCTTTCGCCCAAATGTCCATAATGATCATTGACAAGACGCGGCGCCGCCCGCAGTCGGGCTTTCCCCCTCGAACTCACTAACAAGGTGAGGTCAAAGATGTGCAAACCTATTGACATCATATTTGTTGGTAGCCCTGATTTGCAATCCGTCGTTAGTTCAGTTCACGACGTCTATCGTTTCCCTCCCTCTTTGGCTCGCCAAGCCAGTGGTGTGATATAACTTCGAGAGGTCAGGTCTGATTTCTTGGCCCGCTCGTTGTTGCAATATTGCCACGTCTTCGAAACGAAGCCAACGTGTCGCCTCAACGCTTCCCGCAATCTTTGGCTCCACTTGGCGAAAAAGGTAGCCATGTTATGGGATTATGCCTGGAGCTTGAGGTATAAAGCATGATGGAATGAGCGAAGCACCTCTCATTTTCCACTCGACTCGCAAAGATGAAACTCGTGAAGACATTGGCTCTCCTTGCCTTTGCCGCATACTCGCGCGCACAATGTGCAGCTTGCCCGAGTTCCGTGGACGGCGAGGACTTTGTAAGCACCTGCGTTTCGGACGTTGGCTCCTTCACCTATTGCAGGTGAGCCCCCCGTTTCATCCAGTGAAATCGTTACTGAGTTATTTTTGTCAGTTATGCCTGGACCGATGCTTGCCTATATACCGTGCGTACATGCCAATTGTACAAGAAACGAGCGCGACAACCTCTAACAGTGAATATGGCAGCCCGACGGCCACGTTCTTGTTCTTGAGAGTACTGGTAATTGTCCAACTTACGTAGGAACAACCACGGATTGTACTCCCGTGTTGACGGCCCCCAGGCTGTGAGGTCAGAGTCGCGGAGGGTGCAAGTATCACGAAGAAGTTGGGGTGTTATTCTCGACAACTAGTCAACAGAATCTGAGTCGCAAAGCCATCACGGGAAGTGGTACTATATAATTTTGGACGTCTAGGAAACTATATGAACTATGAACCTTTATTGTTCAGCAGTAGAAATACCGAGATTCAAGCATCAAAGAATAACACTCTTGATCATGGGTGACGTGGTGGTACGAAGCCAGATACGTTGTTTGCAAGTGTGATATGGTGAGATGAGATAACCCACCACCACTGTGAAAAAGCTAGAATTTGATATTAACTAATTTGACGTAGAAACATTTTGGAATTCATGTTATCCGTGTAAGCAGTGTATATGAGTGCTTGCTTTATAGTCAAGTCAGGAGGATTGCACTTCAACAATTATTGGCGCCCTTGACCTGCGACAGACGACATTAGAAATGCCAAACCGGGTAAGATGATCGAGGAACGTCACGGGTTTGTGGCATGCACTGGGTTATTACTGACACTGACAACCACATTGACCTTTACACACAGTATGGCACGTGGAACAGGTTTCGCTACCAGAGGAAGCCGTCGTTTTTACAATAACGGACCCAGGAACCAAGGCAGGAACAACAACGCGTCAAAGCCTCCACCAACTCACTGTAAGCGCCCATCACGTCATGTTATTTTTGTATAGCCTTCTCAAATGGACCAGTCCTCTGTCTTCCAATTGCAAGTAGGCATTTTTGGGTATACTGAGTGGATGGTGATCGCCTCAAATAGGGGCATCACGTCCATTTGCAACAGGCTGTTTCGTCATTTACGGACGGACTATTACAATGCACACCTGCGTTGCCTGGTCTTGATCGCTCTATCGTGATTGCCCCTCGCCGTTTGCATCTTACACTAGGTGTCATGACCCTGGACGATGGAAGCTTAGAGAGCTCTAGCAGTGGATCTGCGCCAACGACGTTGAAGACTCTTCAGGAAGCGCTAACTTTATTGCTCTCTCTGAAACCACGTATCGAGGAACTGCTGTCGGGAAGTCGCTTATGTGTCCCTCTCAATCGGATGAACATCATGAAGCCTGATGGTGGCGACCCCGACAATGCGCATGTTCTGTGGTTGGGGCCCTCACAAGACAGCGAAGAGGCCCGTCGGCTGAAAAGGATTGGCGGTAAGTTTTTACTGGCCATTCAGGTCCGAAGGCCGTCCAACATGCTTCTGTCTCTGCACAGAGGTGGTGAACAGGACGTTTAGAGAGGCTGGGTTCATTTCGGATCGGCGCCCACTCAAGGTACAATCGTACCTTTTCGGAGCCTTTGCGATCGGAGTGCTAACTCATGCATGTAGTTGCATTGTACTGTCCTGAACACGATTTACCGCAAGCCAAGGCTCAGGGGTCTCCGGCAACCATTCTCGTACCGAGCGGTCGTCATGTCACCTGCTGCACGCCCATTTTTCCCCGCGCCAGCCGATTTTCGAGACCCGATTGAGGTTGACTTTGGTATATGGGATGTGGAAGAGATACAGCTTTGTAAGATGGGAAGCCATGGACGTGATGGGGAATATGTCAGCTGTGGCGGCTTGTCGTTGTTGTTGTAGTGCTCATGTGAGCCCCTGTCTCTGCCAAGCAACCTTCGCACGCACAGGCCTGTGGCTGTGTTGCCGGGTGGCAGAGCCTGGCCCGGTGCATTTGAATTTCAAAGACCGATTCAAAGGCCGACATGGTATCATCGTGCGACTTCTTGTCTCGCTCAACACCAACCGTCCTCCAACAAGTGCGCCCGCCCCACGAACACTGTCTAACTTGCATACATTCGAATAATGTCTGAGATCAGGAGGAAACTCGTCATCGTCGGTGATGGTGCTTGCGGCAAGGTCCGTCTCTTTACCGTCGCTCGACGCCGTTCGCTGATATCGACCACCCAACCATTACTAGACCTGTCTATTGATTGTTTTCTCGAAAGGAACATTCCCTGAGGTAGCCTATCACTTGTTTCATTTTTTTGCCATGTGCGTACAAACGTTGTCACAGGTTTACGTTCCTACCGTCTTTGAGAACTACGTGGCGGACGTCGAAGTTGATGGCAAACACGTTGAGTTGGCGCTATGGGATACGGCTGGACAAGAAGACTACGACCGTCTCCGACCTCTCAGTTACCCGGACTCCCACGTCATTTTGATCTGTTTTGCGGTCGACTCACCAGATTCTCTCGACAACGTGCAGGAAAAGGTGTGGTTTCCTTTTTGGTCGTCTGCTTTCGTCCCTTGTGCTCTTTTCTGACGGAACATGCTAAACGAATAGTGGATCTCTGAGGTCATGCACTTCTGTGCTGGTCTGCCTATCATTCTCGTTGGGTGCAAGAAGGACCTTCGACGTGACCCTCGGGTGATCGAGGAGCTTAGGAAGACTGGCCAGCGCCCGGTTACCCCAGAAGAGGTATTCTTATCCTCATCTGTATGTGAACGAGATGCATGATCCACTTTACAGGGTATGGCCGTGGCAAACAAGATTGGCGCGAAGCACTATCTGGAGTGCTCGGCGCGGACGGGTGAGGGTGTGCGTGAGGTGTTCCAGTACGCCACGAGGGCCGCGCTGCTTAGTCGGCCCAAGAGCAACAAGAGACACGGCTGCGTGGTTCTGTAGACTTATTGTATAGGTCGTGTTGGCTCTTTTGTACACACCCGTGCCTCCTGTCTCGCTCTTTGGCTATTCGTGTCGTCTTCATTTCATCCCTTGCGTAGTGTGGCGCATGCCCGTCGCTCACGCTATCGACGCCGTCTCCTCGCTTACACCTACTCTTTTTTCTCGTACCTCAAGAGTCCATACCCTTCACGACTAGTGTTATTAGCAATCTCCATGATCTGACGTTTTTTTCTCTTTACTCTTTGCGCTCTCGCGTCACTCATGAATCGTGTCTGATGCCGGTGGTGTTCTCACTATCACCGCTATGATCCATCGAATCAGCCTCATGGTGGCGGTATTTCTGGTAAAGTTTTCCAAAATGAATGGAAGTGTGCGGCGGTTGACCCCGTGATGTGTTTCCCTGAGTGCTGCGGATGGACACGATTCAATTGCATGCCTATCTCGGGAACTGTACGAAGCTCTCCAACTGACCCAAGTTCAGGGAATATTTATGTATCACATGGCGCTGAAGAAAAGCCGTGGAATTACAACGGAGTACGTCGTCATATGATTCTTGACAGCTTGCCAAGCACTTGGGCTACACCATGGCGGGCTTGGTTGACGGGTGCACACAGCGGACTTGCCAGCAACTGACACTTTTGATCGACAGGAAGTCTTGTTCCATGCGCGTCGCAATACCCTTGCTGTGATCAAGACACACCTACGAAAGCACTGCGTAGACCACTCGTTTCGTACTGTCTGCGGGTGCCGTTGGGCGCAAGGAAGGAGTGACCTGGATAACCCCTATGGACTTTAGCCAGCGCTGGTCGAATCGAACCCAAAATCATGAGGTGAAGTCAACCTGGCAACCTCGAAGGATTTAGATGCTTGCGCTCATCGCATTTTTTGTAGCATGTATAAACCAGCCGCTGAGGGAGAGGGCATGAATTAACGCAACGTGAGTCTACTTGTTCATGATGGGAAGAATGCACCGCCCACCCCCAGCTTGGTGGGACTGTACGTTTTGAATGACGCACTGGGCGCGAAATGCTGATAGTTGCGTCGCACAGCACATTATAATGCGACCATTATCTCTCATCCCCAAGTACTATGGTGTAAGCAGCAGCAACTCTGCCGATCCACATTCTATCTCGTTCTGATGAACGGAACCTAAGAAGGGGACCTGTTCTCAAGTTCTGGTTACCGTGCAGACTATCCCAAGCTCCACTGTGTACTTCACAACTGCATTACATCTCTTCAGGATCACCAGGATGTTTCTTCTTGCCAAACGCAATAGCAGTGACACACTCGTAGGTAGTCATTTGGCCCATCTCCGTCTTCTATGTCGGCTTACATGAAATAGTTCAGTCATCATGATCGACATGTCAACCGACCCCCATCTTCCCAACTCTGGATGTGCTGCAAGCGAACAAGCTCGTCCTAATTCTCGCGGTTTTGTCCCACGGGACATTTGCGGGGAACCTTGCCCCTTCCCCACCTTATCAGCGTATCTTTTGTCGGACCATTGCTTTAACACTTCAAATTCCATAAATCTTCCTTGTCGCTGGCGATGATTTTGCGCTGATGCTGCATCTGCGATTAAATGTCGACGCACTCAGTCAGGTACATATGCCCATGATATACTTACCAACCTCCGCCATCATTAATTACTCGGTCTGGTGTGCCCGGGTCTGAAGGCGTCGACTGCGCACATCTGGCATATCACTATCCATATCGTTCTCCGCTGATCACAAGGTCCCATTTCCCATCCTGGTGAGAAAAAGAACTTCGGGAACGTGGCCTACCCACGAGGCATCCGCGTAGCATTTATCCATGTCTAGACTTCTAATCTAGCCGCGGCTTTTTACCAGACCGGACTGCCGAATGGAAATGGTGTATGGTCATTCCTTTATGTTCTAAGTATGGAATCACGGAGCCAGTGGGTGGAGGGTGCAGGTGAAGGCTTCCTTTCCCTCTCCACCTCCTATGGGGGTTGTCGTTCATATCCGACTCGGACGGGCCGCAGTGGCTTCTACCACGCCAAAGCCTCAGCGAATGCATTTAGGCTGCCGGTGCAGTTCAGGGGATAATGAGCGGGGCGTTTGCGGACAGTGGTAAAACTCCCAAGAGGTCGTTGGTATTCCCATCTGTCCAGCCCAAAGCAATGGCGAAGATCAAGAGGGTTACTGCTCGTTGTCGGACGCTAGGCCACATATAACCCGTTATGACCATTAGGTTACAGACAGGGCCAAAGCTGAGCAACGTCAAGTGTAGCAAGTTGCAGGTACAGCGGTCCTATCAAGGTCCTATCAAATGCGTCCATACTTATCACTGGTTATCCACACGGGTCGAGTTTCGACTTCGCCAGAGCTGTGAGCGGACGGGTTCAAGACATCCCCGAGCGCTCAGCCTTGATGGCATCACTACCGACCCCTGAACAAAGTTCGGAACGAGTTTCTTTTTTCAGAACGCATAATTATCCAATGTCACCGGAATGAGATGCTGCACTGCGACAATTAAAACCGTTCGGTGACACTTAGTCCTGTCTTGAGGTACTGAAACGCATGCGGGTTGGCTATCAGCATGTGGAGGGTGCCTTTCTGGGTTTACTGATACGCCCATACACTCCTAGTGGTTCCTATGTGTAGCCTGCACTCTGTGCATATGGGCATAGTATATCGCCCAGCAATCGAGTTTAGTGTGATCAGTTGACAATGCCCCTTGAGCAAAGCGCCGGCTTGTCGGCTTTGTGTCCCCGTGGGAAGATTCGGGTTCGCATATAGAATGTAAGATACCCGTGTGGGTTGCTTTTGATGGAACCCTCCCTGAAGGTTTGTGTGCGTCCTGCAGGCACAGCTGTCTGTGGCGTCATCCAAGCCCAAATTCAGACACGCTGTGTGTTTGCAGAGGCACTAGCTATGGAATTATATCATCAATGACTGGCGTCTCGAGGACGAACGAACACACGGCAAGATAAGGTCCCCCCTGGCCAGGCTCGTCGCTCGCCCATATGCCCCAAACGAACCAGGCGTCGTTATTGACGTTTCATCCTGGAAGGCAAGTGCGAAGACAGAAGGGAAAGGTTATTTGGGCCACTTGCCGCATAGTCGGCTGCAGATTCTAACATCCACCAAATGGTAAAAGGTAAACGCGAGAATCGTATTAGCCAAGATGGTCATATGTCAACATCATGTCCGTAATGGCGGCACGGCCCCGAATCGGTAGAAGTAGTACGAAGCTGCCGTCGGGTCGCGGAGATTCTTCCGCATGTGAAGACGCGACCGCTGCCATTAGACATACTACAAGATAGGCAGCACGGGTCCGAAGCGTTGGTCGCAAAAGGCTCCTCCTCCAGAGTTCCTGGAAGGAACGAAAGTTTGACTTCGTCAGATGCGTTGTGTTGTGGGCCACTGTAACACAGGACGAGGAACAATCAACGTAAATTCTTCGGCAGCCCAAAGATGTCGATATCGAGGAACAATGATTGAACACTTCCAAACAGGAGTGGTGGGATGGATGGTATTTTAGGGTATCTTCTTGTATTACCCGAGTCTCGGGCTTTGATGTACGTCATCGAAAACCGGTAATCGACTTGTCGCCTTTGTCAACACCGAGTACCAAACCGGAGGCTGACACTGGGTGAACACGACCGAAGCTGGAACGCGATGAGATGGACGTAGGGTCTACTAGAAGATGAGATGTACGAATCGCCATAGAGGCTAGATAGTTACGTAGTTAAGAGGCGCTGTACCTTGGGTCGGATGTAAGGCTCGAAGACCATGGCATGCGGATAATTTACGAGATAGAGTCAAAATTGATGAAGGGAGATTAATCCTGCGAGGGTTCCTGGCGGGTCAAAAGAGGTACCAGGTACAGGGCAGTAGATGGTTATAACGTCGTCGTAGCAGTGTAATGGGCGCCCGATAGTAGCTGGAAGCGGATGTTCACACCTGACGATGATCTTCCGCGATCACCCGATTCACTGTTAGATCGTCCACAGCGTTGTTGGTTGTTTGCTTTGGCGGCGACCTCTTGCCATAGCGGTACTTGGCTGTTCATCGCTAATTCAAAGCTTGGCGACAACCTCTTGCCTAGTGGTATTAATTGACAATCCCAGAAGAGGAAGTATGACAGCTTACCAGCATTCAGCATCAGCCCTTTGTTCTGCAATGGGACCTGTGTAAGTTCTCCTACGTACAAGGGGAAACCAAGCAAACTCGATGAGGAAGGACTGCTCCATAAACCGAAGAAAATAGTTTCCGTGGCCCGGTTTGTGGGAGATACTGTGACCAGAAGGAATGATCGCGGAGGTCCAGCCCAAGGCACTCACTAACGGAACCTATTAAGATCCATTTTAGTGCAAGGTAAGTTCGATAGGTCTGCTGGCCAGGCCTGGCTGCCAGGCATGCCTGGCGTCGAAAAACATAGGCATATCCACCGAAATAGGCAAGGGGGTACTCCACATTTCTGATCTTATTCCAGTGCGAGGGCCTCCGAACTCATTCCCCTAATAACGACTCCGCTTTGTGGGTCGTATTTAAAGTCGGATGGCTTTTGGGCTTTCACCCTGACCCATCCGATCTGTCATCACTCACTGATAGCATCATACACTCCTACCATTCCAGCTGCAAGGATGATACGCTTCGAGGGCATGGCACCGGAAGTAATGGAGGCGATGTGCACGCCGATGCATCTGATCCTCCCAATCCATTACCCTACTCCAACATGCCCCACTATTCCTTCCGTCAAGCCAGCGCCATCTACCGTCGCGCCCGGTGCACTCTTCCTTGGTTCCATGTCTGCCACGATGGACCGCGAACTACTCGCGACCCACCGCATCACACACGTTGTCCAGGTTCTCGATGTTCCCTGGCTGCCCATCTCCGAAAGAGACGGCTTTCGGTGTCTCAAGATCGACATCGTCGACAAACCGTCCGCAGACTTACGTCCTCATCTTGAGGGTGCATGCCAATTCATTGCCAGCGCACTCTACGCTGGCGGAAACGTACTAGTGCATTGTCAGCAGGTATTAAAGTCCATTTTGACCGAAACCGGCGCTGGTATGACTGACGCCGGTGACATGGTGTGACCAGGGTGTCTCACGCTCGCCAGCAATCGTCATTGCTTACCTCATCCATAACCTTGGGATGACATACGATCAGGCCCATGCACTAGTTCAACGACGACGACCATGTATCAATCCAAATCCCGGATTCGTCAGCGCCCTCCGTGCATGGGAGAATAGGTGGCGTTCCACTGCTCCATCGCCGCCGCCCCAGTTCCGGCGCGCAAATACGTCATATGCCGGAATGTCTACAGTTGAGCCTGCTAACACTCTTGCCGTGGCACCCAATGGACACACTCCACAGGTAATGAGGGGAGTTAGCTACGGTGGCAATGGCGGACCAAGACCATATTGATCCGCCCGTCTTCTTGTGCCACCATTTTAGGTGGCCACAAAGGCTGTCAGTGGGTGCTGTCAATGTTACATCGCCTCCATTCTAGACCATCCTACTTCTCACAGGACCATAAGGGATTACTTCGTTCATTCATCTCTCCGGTATCCATGTCATATCTCAAGATGTACTTCGGTATACCCACACATTTCCCTCTATGGCACGATAATCTCTAGCTAGTTCTGCCAATATCATTCACGGTCGGGTATGTCGTTTGTTGTTTAGAAATCAAGTTGTTTTCACGGTGCTTCTATTACTTTATTTATGCTTGAGAACAGAGGCTATGATTCATGCGCAGAGTGCATCGTAGTGCACTGTTGCGAGTTAAAGGGGAACCAGGGGAGTATGTCCGACCAAGCAAAGATATAGGAAGGTTTTGCAGCTTCTCTTGTTGATGGCCAGACTATGCAGTATCCATAAGATGATGACTTCTTTGCAGGCTGGCATTGCGGAGTCAATATCCCGGTAGGTTGGTTGTCATTGGACCTATTGCGGTTTTTCCTCCGCTCTTGTCGATACAACTACACTTCCAACCAAAGGTCACAACCCGTTTCAACCTGTGCATCGCATTATAATTCCTGATCGTTCGTCGATTCATCAATCACTCTTGGAATGGGTTGTGAAATAACACATGTGCTGACGGTGTAGGTTTCGAGATTCGGCTCTGTCGGCGCATGAAATCCGACGTTAAGTTCGTCGCCTCGTGCTGTTCTGCACGCTCAAGCTGATCGTCTTGGATAGGTTTTGGCACTGGCACCATTCAGGCATGCGTCAAGTACCGAGGAACCTATATGAGACGAGATTGACAGGTTGACGGCTGGCAAAGGCGCCGTCTCTCGTGCCAAGTCTCGCTTATATATACGAAGCGTTCCTTTCCGATTCGGTCTTACTCATGGTCGAGGTGCACAGGAACGCACTCGTCAGTAGTAGAGCACCAAGCAGAGCCGGTGTGCGGGATTGAGAACGTGTCTTCCGGGCTCACCGTGAAGGGTGTCAGCTATTAACCTTCTTGGCAATGATGGCCCTATGAACCAGGTGTCTTGGCCCGATATAGGGTAACAGATATCCAATCGGCCTTCAAAATCCATGCCACTCGCGGTTGCTCCGAGACCCCTCCAACTGTAATCCATTACCACAAGGCAGCACTGTTCGGCGGGTACCTTTTCACCCTTCCGATGCGTGAGCTAGGAACATATGACTCGTGTCGATCCTTGCAAGGCACTTTGGCACCTGGAGTGTGGTATTGGAGGCATGATGGTTGTATTTGTCAAACGCACTTCCGCCATCAGACACGTTCCAACCCGCATGATGAAGCGGGGTAGAGGGAACTTATTTATGGTACGCCGCACGGTGAGCTGGCCGGCGTGATAAAGACAGATCTGAAGGCTACAGAGTGGAACCCACATTTTTACATACAAGCACCTCCCTTGGTCACTCCTGGTGAGCTTCCTGCACGATTGATGGACTAGCCCCTGCAGACGTCCTTTTCATCTGTTCTACAGCGCTGAACCCGCTGGCGCACTGACTTCTCTGCGCATCATTGTATTCCTAAGTAACAGTATATTATGTATGTGATCACAGCAGCACGGGACCCGTACTAAAAAACCAAAGTAGGACGATGCCACTATCAGGGGTAACTGTTGTAAACATGACAAGGGCTAGGATCTACGTCCGCATCACAGGCGAAGGCGAGAGTAGCGCTGGTGTTGCGTTTTACCCACTCGACCCCCAGAGGGCTGACACTTGGGCAAGGCAGCATATGCAAGTCGGCTATGCTTATCGGGAAGACAACCAGAAGACGGAGGTTCACGTCGTGATGCCAGGGTACACCTGGGTAATTTCTTAGATCATGGCATTGCGACTTATTCGCTACACCAACACACACTGAGTTCAGGCATATCTCCCGTCGATCCAAAACTGGGCTTCATTTCATCTTACATATCATAGGACACGTACGTACCGCATGAGTTTCGCATTTAGTGTTTCCCGATTGCAGTTATTCCCCTCCTAAAAGCAAAGGGTGCTCTGTGACAGAGTACTTGTTGAAACTCCGTATGGTTCCTACCAGTCTTGGACGACCCGTTTTTGACGTTCCACACATAAGTGTAATATCGGTGGAAACTAAGCCAGGACTGCTGGCCCGCCCCACAGCATGACGTCGCCGACTCAGGCCGACATCGGGTTGTGCTCAGAAGGTGCGTCACATCGACGTTGAGTAGCCCCACAGGTGACGTCGCCGACCAGGCGGGTATCGAGCTGTACTCAGAAGATACGTCACATCAATGTTTAAGTAAAGCAACTTGAAAGACATGCGTGAGTTGCCGGTACCATTGTTCGAGTTTCGCACAGGTGATCAATTTCGTTAGGATGACATGACCGGATGTGGGCAGGTTTTGCAGAAAAATCTGTAATGATTGTTGGCCTTTCAAGACAAGTGGTTTGGATCAAGCCAGTGTTCTCGGGGATTAAGGAGTTGGATTCGATGCTGGTTGCGGTGATGCAAGATAGAAACCCGTTGCCCTGTCAGATAAACTCGCTGGAGAGGTAACAGCAGATTCCAGTGAATGCATGGTCAACGAGCGCGTGTCTATACAGCCAGATTCAGGCCACAGTACTTGGGGGACCTGGTTTGACGAATTGCTAGCATCAATGTTGTCAGTCTTTCTAGGATTAGCCGAGTCCATGACCACTAGCGGGATAATACCACCAATCAAGAAGATTATGGTGTATATTCCAACCTCAGCAAGATATAGTTGCAAGGGGTGTCGCAGCCATGGACCTGTAGTCTACACTCTATCACCGGGTTCTATCAAATTTGCGCCCAGGTTATCCGGAGTAGCCAGTGTTGGATCAACTTCGCTCTTCAAACGACCACCGAACAGTACACCACCATGCTCTGCACGGAAAGAATCGATACGTTTCTCGACCTCAGGGCGGAAGTGGCGCATGAGACCTTGAATGGGCCATGCCGCAGCATCTCCGAGCGCACAAATCGTCCTTCCTTCGACTTGTTTGCTAGATCGGCGGCGTCAAGAGAACGGCACAAATGAGGCATTAGCAAACGTACGTGAGTTCCAACAGCATGTCAATTTCTCGTCGGTGTGCACGTCCTTCTACCATTCGATTCATCATGTTCATCATCCACGTTGTACCTTCACGGCATGGCGTGCACTGGCCACATGACTCATGCTTGTAGAACTGTGGTAAAATTCAGAAGCAGAACAGTAACATTGAACAGGAGGCATACGGAGGAGAAGCGTGCAATTGCAGCGACGATGTCAGTAGACTTGTCCATGACAATGACAGCACCGGTACCTAGACCAGACTGAGCGCCCTTTAGCGAGTCGTAGTCCATAAGAACCTCAGTACAGGTATCCTTCGGTAACACAGGTACGGAGCTGCCACCAGGGATTATTCCAAGTAAGTTGTCCCACCCGCCTCGGACACCACCGCAATGCCGCTCGATCAAGTCCCGTAAAGGAATACTCATTTCTTCTTCAACGACACATGGGTTATTGACATGCCCACTGATGCAGAAGAGTTTCGTCCCCTCGTTACGTTTCCTGCCGAAACCAGCGAACCACGCAGCACCACGACGACATATAGTGGGAGCGACAGCAACTGTCTCGACATTGGCGACAGTTGTTGGACAGCCAAACAGACCAACATCAGCTGGGAAGGGAGGCTTCAACCGAGGTTTGCCCTGCTTTCCCTCCAAAGATTCGATCAAGGCGGTCTCTTCGCCGCAAATGTACGCGCCGGCACCACGGTGAAGGTAAACATCGAACGAGTAACCAGAACCGCAAGCGTTCTTTCCAATCAAACCTGCGCGGTATGCCTCGGTAATAGCTTGCTGAAGGTGTTCAGTTTCCTGGACGAACTCCCCACGGATGTAGATGTAAGCGGCCGTCGCGTTCATCGCGCGTCCTGCGACAAGACATCCCTCCACCAGTTTGTGCGGGTCACCTCTGAGAATTTCACGGTCCTTGCACGTCCCGGGTTCACCCTCGTCGGCATTGACTACAAGGTAACGGGGTCTGCAATAGCGGTCCATTCAACACCAGAGAACAAGGACATAGAATTCAAACAACGCACCGCTTGTCTTTCTCCCAGCCTGGCTTGTTCATAAATGACCATTTAAGTCCACTCGGGAAGCCGGCGCCCCCGCGCCCTCGGAGACCGGAATCCTTGATGCTTTGGATGATCCACGAATCACCCTTCAGAATGATGTCTTTGGTACGGTGCCAGTCTCCACGAGCCTAAAATACACGGTTACGCAAGCATTTTGTGCATGATCACGCCAGCATACCATGGCACCCTTGAGTCCGTGATCATGCCTGCAGTAAGCATTGGTGAAGATGCGATCTTGGTCCTTGAGCCCGCCATAGTGACGGACGGGCGGGTCTGCAACTGTTGCAAATCTGCGTTTGCCTAGAGCAATGGCGCTCTGCTGAATGAGAGCAGCTTGTTTTGATGCTCTCAGCATGCTCCTCGAGCTGGTCACTGTCGACTTTTCTGCTACAGAAGAAACTCGGAATATCCCGGTGAGCGATCCTTGATTACGTAATTTAATGACTAAGGCTAGCGTTGCGGCGGTCCGAGGTCTCCTGTTGACTAGCATGCATATTATGGCTCAGTGCGGAAAGCGCAACGGAATTCTGGAACATCACATGTACAGGTAATTCGAAATAGACAGACTAGAAGCCATCCTTAAATGTACTCCGAGCAGTCAAGAAGCAACGAGAGCGTTCTTTCTGGACGATGTAGGAAGAACTAAGGCAGTTCCAGACTTGTGCAATGAATCGAGTCCAGTAGTTAAACTATGTAAACTACGATTATCGCATACATTGCGCCTGGCTTTTTTCTGCCAACCTGTCTTTCCTGATAACGGGGCATATGAGTAGAACGATAAAACGACAGCTGAGCGGGGGATGCAATATTTGACTAGATATCTCGTTCCATCAATGGTGCGGGGCCGAATCCATGGATGACCTTGTAGTCCTCAAATCTCGACTAATACATGCAAGGGAATCAAGGCCCATCTGCGCGTGAAGCATTCAAAGGCACCGATGCGAACTCCATCCTAGAGCCTGGACCGGTCATTATTCGAAGGTTGATTCCCTCCGAGAGTGCGCCTTGCAACTCGAAAAGGATTCGAGACGCCATTACGCCGTGAAGAATGCCCTGAAAGCTGTTGGCGATTCGGCCGGTCAGTGGCGAATTGATGCAAGTGCTCTGAGCATGTAATTCAACAAAGACTCACGTAATAAAAAGACCATTCCACCCGTCCGAGAGCTGTTGTGCAAATGAGCGGTACTGGTTGGAGAAGAATGCTACATTCCACCCACTGGTAAGACGAAGAATGTAATGTTGACGATGGAGGCCACTGAAACAAATTTTCTTCAGGTGTCTGATCCTTAGTCAACAATTGCCATTGTCCTACCAAATAGTGAAAGGGCGTATAACATATTTCCATGTGCCAAGGCAACTACCAGCTTAGTGGTAGCAATCCGACCCGTTCTTGAATGCCACCCGAATGTATAAAGGAGAGTGTAAATTAACACAACTGACTACCATCAGCAAGGGCCTTCACATGGACAATGACAGGTATGTATAGAAACGCACCAAGTTCGAAGAAAGCTGCACTCGAGAACATCCCGACCGTAACCTGACTGAGCCTCGTAGCCAGTGCAGTGGCAACGGAGGCGTCCGTTTCACCGCAAATACCCGCAAATTTGAGGGTACTAGAAATCACGGCGCACACAAACATGACGATCGCTACCAGCTTCGCACATTGTTATTTACGCCTGTTACGGTATGGAAGTAATGTGGAAGGCATGGAACTCACAACGTACGTCCCGATTAGAAGCTTTCGAGCAGTATATTGGGAGTGCCAGAGTGCCAGCGTTCGGATCAGGAGTAATCCTGGCATAGAGGACTATTCTTCAGCAGGCTGTACTCTGTAAAACGGCGAGCAGCATGCCTTCCGATGTTAACATCCCAAAGTAGAGTATAACTAGATTTCGTTGTTAGCATGACGTAAATGAATACTGGCAATCGAGGTATCACAGCCAACCACACTGACTTTCGGCAGTCCTGTACAAAGCTACACACTAAGCCAGTAGAATTAGCCCCAGACCCAAGCCATGATATTAGTACGTACCGCTTCTGGCGGACGAGTAGTCACCAGCGCGTCTATCGGAAGCTCAGGGTCTAGCAATACGTGTATGCTAGTTGCACGCACTGTAAGCCGCGCATACAGAACCAATGATCGGGAAGTATCGTGTTGGGATGTACAGGACGTGCGTCAATCCCCAGCGTTTCCTGCGAGTTAGCAGGCGTATCTAATAAACGGTTCAGACCTGAACATGGGTGAGAGAAGGTGGGATGATTCACTTCGTCGTCTAGGGTAAGGAAGAAATCAAAAACCTAGGAATACAGTAAACACATCTAATCTCTCAAGATGAGGATACGTAATACGATACCCAGATCGAAATGGGCGCGACTGGTGAAGTGACAGCTGGGCTCAGCATAGAGTTCGCTAATACCAACCATGAACATTGAGTACCTCGAAAATACTGCAGGTACATCGGTTCAATTACGTATCGGACAACTAGTTTTGACTGCCTTCACGTACTTTTATAACCTGCTGCTGGTAAAGCCATCGAAAATACGGGGATGAAGAGCTGGACATCCTTGTGAGACATTGAGAACAAGCCCCCAAAAGGCTCCTCGACGGATTAAATAGTCATGTTGACTCCTCAGTTTGGTCGCTCGGAGAAAGGAAGTTTCCAGAGAAAAGGTTCCGATGTCCGTGACATAGGACTGATGCGAGTGGAGCCAGAATGGTCTTGGCATGGAAGCAACCTTTCTGTGGAGAACTGGGCAGTTGAGTGACTGCCACAGTCAATCGATTTGGTCCTCGGCGCACGCCTGCAATGAAATTATCATCTCGGATCTTGGTATTCCATCATGTTGCATAACGACGGACAGCCAAAGCGTGTGGCAACAGCCTATTATCAGCAATCATGCCCTTGTAAAAGTCGCTTAAGCCCGATATCAGAAGTCGCTGGCACCTCGAAGGTTGGGCTGAATTGTTTTACCTCCGTTCCTTGGGAGTCAAGCAGAATCTTTGTTTTGTTCAGAAGCAAGGCTGCAGTGCCGCCCAAAACCCAGGACACTTCTTACATGTATCAGTGAAACCCGAGAGATATTCAGTCACCGTCATAGAGGTAATCTTTCGAAAAGCAAAGCCCGGGAACGCTTCCAAAATTTCGGATGAGACCTTCCAACTTTACTTTGGTCTGTCGAGGTTCTGCGCTAGGAAGGTGCTTCGACGACATGCCCAGTGGGGCCGTCGCGGGACGTTTGTGGTTATCGACAATTGAACAGACCATGCACATGCCACCGAGGACGTGTGATTGTTTGCCAAGACTAGCTGGAATGAGCGTTGATAAAGGTTGGCGGGCGCACATGACAAAACTTTTTGCCCGATGAGCCATGATAATTGTTGTGGTATCTTTCGCACATCCTCGCCTCACGACGAGCCAAAGCTGTCCTCACCCCATGCCATGAACGTGGGCTGCAATCACGCGAGGCATTGTTCAAGCTCAGGTGAGTTTGGACTGCATTAGAGCGTTTAGTTCTGCTCGGGAACAGAAGAAGTCTGCAGACACGAAAGCGGTCACTCCGATAAACGCGCGCCAACTCGTATGTATTCCCTTGACGAGGTGCAAAGAGCGATTGGTCCACTCGTTCGACTGGCTACCGATGTCAAGAACCTATCGTATACCAGACTTGGTGGCACGTTGTCCGAAAAGAACCCACCTCATCAATAATGACAAGTTGGCAAAGTTGGAGGAAGAACATAACCGATGGGTAGACTCATTCCCGCTGTTCGGGGATGCGGAACGTGCAGTGCGTCGCCATCTGATAGTCATTGAAGGTGCTAACACCCATCTACCTGACCATCGTCGCGCTCACCGTGTTGACTAGGGGTGTAAAAGTGGACAGATCCCGCTATTTGCCTCTCGCTGTTACCCTACTGCAGACCTCGAGGCCCTACACGCCGTCGTCGCCCACATGACTGCCCTCATTTTCTTGGACCATGCAAAGTAGGTCCGCCTGCGTTCATCTTCGTCGCCAGTTGTGACATTCACGCTCATTCCAGCGATACAGCGTCCGTAGAGGAGGCAGAGGAAACCGCAAGACTGTTTATCTCCGCGTTTGACGACCCATCTGCGGGTCTCGAATCTCCCAACAGATTTGTCAAGCTGATCAGCAGGTTAGTCTGTTCTCTTACCCGGATTGTTTCGTTTGCAGTGTCCGACCGTACGCAGCCTTGCATCTCGAACCACTGCTATTATCAGCGAGGCTTATAAGGCTGATTGTCGTCAAGCAAACATCGCCTTCGCGAGAGCGACCGTACAGGAAGCGGTTGATAGGCGGACAACAGAGGCGGATAAGGTCAAACTCACATTCGACACCTACATTCCAACGCGTAGGAATTCTGTCGCTGCCCCAGTATTCCTGGTATATGTCCGAGCGATCGATGGTTTGATGGCCTCTCCCGAGCTTCTGGATGATGCTATCGTGAGAGCCCTCGAACTCGCAGTCATTGACATCTTCATAATCTCTAACGTATGCCAGTGCTCTTAACCGTTTGATGTTTATTCTCACCCTAGCATTTGCAGGACATTCTATCCTACAAGAAAGAGTTCAACGGAGATGGTGCAGTACACAACATACTAACTATCCTTATGGAAGACCCCAGTGCTGGCTGTTCGGATCTACATCAAGCGATTGATTACGCGGCTAATCTCTTCAACCAGACATCGGATCGTTTCACGGAGTACAGGATTAAACTGGCTAGAGACAAACCCCAATTAGAAGCTTACGCTGATGCCATGGCCGACCTCTCCGTTGGTGTTATTGAATGGCAGCTGGCGTCAACGCGTTATAACGTTTTCGAGTCGGACGAGGACAGGGCGAATGGCATAATGAGGATTTGATACTTTGAGTCTTACCACTTCCTGTTGCTCTGCTTCGACAAAGTAACTGCAGTCATTCTCAAATAATTCGCGGTGCTCATCGTTATTGTATCTTTCATCGTTGCCTCACGGCAGACCATACGGTCCTCACAGCCCTAGCCCATGAACGCGGGTTGCTATCACTTAGGATCCGCGAGGCATTGCTCAGGTTCAGGTGAGTTTGGACACGAGCTTTTAGTTCCAACGGGGAAAACAAAATATTGGCAGGCATGAAAGCGGTCGCTTCCACAGACGCGCGCTAACTCGTGTGTGTCAGTGACGTACTGGCTATTCTGAGTTAATATTGGTCCATTCGTCCGACTGACTATCTGTAAGCGTACGCTCACCACGCTCACTACGCTGGTCACTGCTGTGCCCTTTCTGCATGTCTCGGCCCCAGATCTAGTGACAGTACTACTGTGACTACTGTGACAGTGGATGTAATCTTTGAGCCAGGTATGGACCTACACTTGTTCTCTGATGCGGTGATGACTTTACTTAGTTTCATAATCAAATCTACTATGCCTGTGATGGTTTCTTGCTTAGCAATGAGTTGCCGGACGTCATTCGTCCAAGCCTCCACGCAATAAAAACGAAAGTGCGTTACACAAAATTTGGGAGTACGAAATTGAGAAGGACACCTCTCACTTCTCCTCACCAGCAGGTGAATTGTCTCGGAGGGCCAACCCTTCGGTCACTCAACTTGCAGAGAGTGTGAAACAACTCCCAGCCTAAACGTCGGGAACCAGACTAGTTGGTTGTATCACATGTGGTCGGTTTGATCTATCTTACAAACCTTCTGTCACTCACCTTCCATATGTTTGCAGAGAGAGTGAGACAAGATGCACCCACCCTAAACATCGGGAACCAGACTAGTTGGCTTCATCTATTTTATACAGCCCGTGCTTGTGCAGAGGACGGTCGGTTTTCTGTTTTTCCCTCATTCTCCATAGGGGCGAGTTCCACTATCGATGCTTGGAACCTATCACATACCAGACTTGGTGGCGCGTTGTCCGAGAAGACCCCACCTCGTCAATAATGGCAAGCTGACAAAGTTGGAGGAAGAACATAACCAATGGGTAGACTCATTCCCGTTGTTCGGGGATGTGCAGTGTGCAGTGAGTCGTCAGTTGATAGTCATGGATGATGCTAATACCAGTGATCATCTACCCTGACCGTCCGCGCTCACCCAACGAACGCATTGAACTAGCGGTGTAAAGGTGAACAGATGCCACTATTTGCCTCTTGCTGCTACCCAACGGCGGACGTCGAGGCCTTACACGCTGTCGTCGCCGTCACGACTGCTCTCATCTGCTTGGACCATGCAAAGTATACCTTCTTTGTTCTTTTGGCAGCTACATATGACGTTCACACCCGTTCCAGTGACACGGCGTCTGTTGAGGAGGCAGAGGAAACTGCGAAACTGTGGATCTCCGCATTTAACGACCAATCTGCGGGTCTCGAATCATCCAACGGATTCGTCAAGCTGATTAGCGGGTAAGTTGTTCTCTTATGGGTATCTTATTCAGCCGCCCACAGTCTTGCATCTCGAGCAACTGCTGTCGTCGGTGACGCTTACAAAGCTGATTGTCGTCGAGCAACTATCGCCTTTGCGAGAGCGACCGTACAAGAAGCAGTCGATAGGCAGACAGCGGAGGCGCATAAAGTCAAGCTCACGTTTGACACGTACATGCCAACGCGCAGGAACTCCGTTGCTTGTCCTGTATTCCTGGTATATGTCCGAGCCATCAACGGTCTGGAAGTCTCACCCGACCCCCCTGGATGATACTGTCGTGAAAGCCCTTGAACTCGCAGTCATTAACCTCTTCATAATTGCTAACGTGTATCAGTGCTTTTAATCGTCCGATTGTTATTCTCATTTCAGTTGCAGGACATTCTATCTTACAAGAAAGAGTTCAAGGGCGATGAGGCAGTTCACAACATTCTAACCATCCTCATGGAAGACACCAGCGCTGGCTGTTCAGATCTACAACAAGCGATAGATTACGCGGGTAATCTCTTCAATCAGACGTTGGACCGCTTCACGGAATATAGAAAGGCAGCTGGCAAGAGACAAACCGCAATTACAAGCTTACGCTGATGCCCTGGTCGCTTTTCGTTGGTCTTATTGAGTGGCACCTGGCGTCAGCGCGTTATAATGTTTTTGAGTCAGACGAGGACAGGGTGAATGGCATAGTGAGGATTTGATACCTTTGAGTTTTTACCATTTCCGCTTCGACAACGTAACTGGAGTCATTCTCAAATATTTTTGTGGTGCTTGTTCTTATGTGGTTTATGGTACTTCCAACAGTCGCTCCCGAAATGACCTTCGCTGAGTTCCCCAAGCAAACAACGCGAAGAGAAGTGGTCCCTTGAGCATGATCCGCGGACCCGGTGATGAATATGTTGCAATGAATCCAGCTATAGTGCATATCCCCAAATATCTAGGACCAAAGAAACACTAAATCGTAGTGGGAGAGGTAACATACGCATGAGTAATTATAGTCCTTCCGACAAATGAAGCAGACCCGATCTATGTGACGAAAATCCGAACTCGAGGGCCTAGGCATCTGGTCGAATTAATAATACCCATTTGTGCTAAAATCGGTCATAGGCACGGAGGCGAATTCCATCCTCGTTCCCACTGGGTTGGTGAACATTTGAAGGCTTATTCCCTCGGAAAGTGCGCCTTGCAAGTCGAAAAGGATCCGGGATGCCATCACCCCGTGAAGAATGCCCTGAAAGCTGTTGGGGATCCATCCGACGAAGCAGGTCAATGCAGATGTTCTGAGAATATGGTTCAACACGGACTCACGTAATAAAAACACCGTGCCACTCGCCGATGAGCTGTCGCGCAATAGGTGGGTACTGGCTCAAGGAGAAAACTAAAATGGACCCACTGGCAAGGCGACGAATATGATGTTAACAACCGAGGTCACTGCGAAACGAGCTGTCTTGAGGGCCTGGTCCTCAGTTGACAATCGCGATTGACTTACGGAACAGTGAGAGCGCATATAATATATTCCCGTGTGTCAAGGCGGCTACGAGCCTACCGGCAGTGTACCGGCCCGTTCTTGCATGTGACCTCAATGCAAAGAGGACAGTGTAAATTATCACAACTGAACTGACATCAACGACGGGCCCTGCATAGAAAACGATAAGGAGACGTACGAAGTTCGAAGAAGGCCGCACTCGCGAAGATCCCTACAGTAACTTCGTTAAGCTCCCCAGACGAGGAGGCGCCGGTTCCACCGCAAATACCCTCAAATTTGAGGCCACTGGGTATCGTCACGCAGACAAACATAATAATCACCACTATCTTTGATCGTTGTATGTTTGCTCTGTAATGATAATGATACGGAAGGAACAGGACTCACAACGTATGTCCCTATTAGAAATCTCCGGATGGCATATTGGGAGTGCCAGAGGGCCAGCGTTCGCATCAGGAGTAAGCCTAGTATCGAGGACTATTCTTCAGCAGACTGCGCTCTCAAAAACCGCGGACGACATGCCTTCTGACGCTAATATGCCAAAGGAGAGTATGACTAGAATTGGTTAGAACGACGCAGCCTGGTGCACGTGCATCGAGTAACACTGACTTGCTGCAGTCCAGTACAAAGCTACACACTAAGTCAATAGCATTAGTACAGGGATCCGAGCAATATCCTCAGCACTTACAGTTTCTTCTGAACCGTCATTAACCAGGGCGGCTATCCGGGACTTAGGCGGCTTGACAGTATACGATTGCGACGACGCACGCACTGTAAACGGCCATTGCAGTGCCTACTATCGGGAAGTATCTCGTTGGAATGTACAGGAGGTGCGTCAATCCCCAGCGTTTTGTGCGAGTCAGCATGCGAATCTAGTGAACTGTTCAGACTTGGACATCGCTAAGAAGGGGACGGACTCACTTCGCCATCTAGTGTTAGGAGGGAGTCCAAAACCTGGTAAAATGGTAAACGTCTGATCGCTGGAGACGAGGTTATGCAACATACCCAGATCGAAACGGGTGCGACTAAGAGTAGCGGTTGGCTTCAGTATGGAATGTACCGATCAATCCTGAACAGAGTACCTCGACAGTACTGCGGACACATCGTCTCAGTAATGCTATCAACGACGGGTTTGGCTACCTTCGCGTACTTTTATGACCTGTTGCTGGTAGAGTGATGGAATGGATGGACTGGACATCCTTTTGCGAGCTTCGTA
This sequence comes from Pisolithus marmoratus, assembly GCA_024613145.1. Taxonomy (NCBI): domain Eukaryota; kingdom Fungi; phylum Basidiomycota; class Agaricomycetes; order Boletales; family Pisolithaceae; genus Pisolithus; species Pisolithus marmoratus. The sequence goes on along the minus strand of JANFAE010000474.1, from coordinate 41,005 downwards.
AGACGCTCACGAATGATTTCTCGACGGGTTATATACCCATGCTGACTGCTCGGTACGGACGCGCGGTAAGTGCGCGGTGCAAAAGCCTCCGGATGACGTTTATGATGGGGACAGAGTGGCCTGATCCGGGAATTGGTCCGCCAATCAAGTAAGTGATTGTCCCGCTGCCACAGATCCAGATGCACTAGTAGAATGAATTAATGAGAGGGGTACGCCAAGTAATATGTACTGCTATGCTACTGACATGTTAGCCAATCGATACTTCGTGACCGTGTCGACGAGACGGCTTCCACAGCCGCTTTAGTAACCCCATCGGAGATATTGGGCTCTCCGTTCCGTGGGAGTTCTGACAAGGCTGTTGTGTCACAGCAAAAACGTTCTCTCCAAAACGTATATTGGATCAAAGTTGCGCGACGATACGAAGCCAACTCGCACGCAGTGCTCATGACAAGCGGAACGGTGAGTACAGTGCTTTTTTTTTTTTTTTTTGGCTGGATGTATGCCACTGCGAGTGCTAGGTCTTTACCCTAGGCGAGATACTTGTCCTCCAACAAAAAAGAGTCAAGTTCATCCAACAAATCGTGTTCTCATGTTCCGTGGTCATGATAAGGCGCTCACGAGCCAGGATCACTCTGCCGATTGCATCAGAACTTGCCTCTGCACGGACAGCAAGAAGTTCTGCTCTAATAGGTAAACGCTCCTACCGGTTGGATGAGAACTTCCTGCTGTACGTCGTTGGCCCCTCGAAGTTCCGGACTAGGAAAATACCGCGAAGAGAGACCAGTGTCATGAATTGGAGTTGTTGAACACAGCAGCCTGCACACAGCCGCTGTCGAGGCTAAGCAGCGGGATGACGGTATATGGCTGTCACATAACAATCTGAGACCTTATTAATGCCTTCCGGCTCGTCGCAACCAGCAGGAACGAGCAATAGCGCCTTATGTGCCAGCGGGCCGCACAAAACGCTCCACCACGGGCGTATCGTGAAGGGCAGGAAGAGCCATGACAAGATAGATGGGCGTAATGGGGCGTAGTGGCAACAGTACGACTCCAGCGAACTCCTTTATTAACGCAATGCCCATCCACAGAATCCTTGCCTACGGCAAGGTGCAAATCGTCTACAGCCAATGAATCCAATAGTAATGAACTATCCATCAATTCAACTCATTACTTTCGCAGGCGCTCATCTCCTGAGGACCGCGCCACCAGTGCAAGAATGCGGGCTGTGGCCGCTGGAGACCCACAAGGAACCTTGGCCATGAACTTGAACCCCAACTAGGGACGCAAAAACATGCACTGATACAATAGTGGAATGACGGTCTGGTGACTGGTATGTATTCCCTTATCTGTCTGACGAGCAGAGGGTCAGTGGAATACTAGTTATTAACTTCTGAGCCGCCGGTTCATACGTTTGACCGGCTGTCGACTGGATGTCAAGAAGCCACCGCGTACCAGACTCGGTGACACGTACCCCGTAAGTGGTTGGAGGAAGATCTTCTGGTCTAAAGCTGACAGTTGTGGGTAGTGCTAATACCGATGATTGATGATCGTCTGCGCTAACCCTCCCACAACCAACGTGTTGACAAGGGGTGTAAAAGTGGACAGATTTCGCTGTTTCCATATGGCCATCGTCGCGCACATGGCTGCCCTGGATTTCTTGGACCACACAAAAGTCGGACCGCCTCCGCCGCGTCGAGATCGGGAAAACTACCATGCAGTAAATCCCCGCATTTGATGACCCAGGCGTAGGTTTGGGATCATCTAACGAATCTACCAAGTTGATCAGCGGGTGTTTGTTCGGACTGTTTTGTTTGCCTGACTGCACGCAGTCCTGCCCTTTACTCAAGGAAAATGGTTCCCGTGCCTTTAGCAATGGGACCGTGCGTTTAGAAGCGGCTCTTCGGGCTTCAGTGACCAGTAGAGTTGGTAATATGCCTTGACAATAAACATCAGTGAATTCTCTGTTCATAGTACACGCTCCCCGGGTATTGAGTCGTAGACACTGAATGCTACTTCGGTTAGACAGTTATAAATGCAATGGTTCAACGGCGGATTGGTGGCTCCTGATGAAGAGCTGACGAACTGAGTTAATCTGACTTGCAGATGCGTCCTGCTGCTGTACCGTATCGGAAGCACATCTGCACCAGTTGAAGTGCTCGATATAGCGCTAAATGAGTGTTACTGCCCGCAGCGTCAATGAAATGATCAGTACTACATGATCATGGTGAGCCATCCAATATATGTATTCATCACAACGTTTACTTTCGACTCCTAAATTGCTAGCATGGTTGAAATCGGAGTGGTGCGTCTACGCTGCAGGCTCCACGGCCTCCAACGGGGGTGGGCCTTCATCCTCCGAGTCGGATCCGCCGGGAGTATCAGCGTCAGAATCAGCATCATTTCCATCACCTCCGGAACCTTCACCACTTCCAGTACCTCCCATGTCTCCCATCTGGCTCATCATCTGGGGTGTAACTTGTCGGCCTACGTTAATGAGAGACAATGAAATGATTGCTCACTTTCTCGAAATCCATGCCGCCCATACCGCCCATACCACCCATGCCACCCATGCCACCCATGCCTCCCATACCACCAAAGTCGTCGTCGTCCAACGCAGCGCTTTCGTTTTGCTCGTCCTCATCGACCCATTTGCTAAAATCAGTTTTGATGAAGGCGTTCTTGGCCTTCTCCTTGGTTAATCTGGGCCAGTACTCTGCGTTCTTTTCTTTCTTCCGGAGGACAAGGACGTATGAGCGGGAAGAAAGTTTTCTCGTGGAGAGCTAATCGAATGCGTAAGTGGCGGAAGAAAGGGGAAGAAGGTACCATACATCTGGGTCGATCTCGCTGTAGAAATCCACAGAAAACGCGTAGTGTTTGACGGGAGCGCTGTTGAACGGTGGTAAGTGAGTCGTTGCGTGTGTCCTGTAGTAATATGCCAGAGTAGCGTACCCTTGTGTCCCAGCGTCAGCTTCAAAATTGATACTGGTGGAGTTCAATTCGCATTTTAGTGATGACTCGTCGATATCTGGGAGGTTGACGGTGAGGTATACGATGTTCTACAGGACAAGTCGAAGGGACTCAGTACGATGTCAAAACCACGTTGTCAAAAAGGAAAAGCATACCTTTGTTTCGTCTGATGCGCTGCTGCGCTGAGCCCACAAAACTTCTGGGTGCACTGACATCCTGAACTGAAGTACTGAGAGGTTCGCTACTAGTTTCAACGTGGCGGTCTGGTATCAAAAATCGGACGCTGATCAGTTGGCGAAGCGATGGGTCACGTGGATCCAGTCAGCCTCCTCCTTTCATGACTAGTGCAACTAAGCTGCGGGTCGCGTTCGTTCACCCAGACCTTGGAATTGGTAGGTGCGTCGTATCTCAGTCGCTTTGAACAGCTTCGTCATAGCATCGTTGTAGGGGGAGCCGAAAGGCTTGTTGTAGACGCGGCACTTGGGTTGCAGGCTCTCGGCCACTCCGTCGACATTTACACTTCGCACCATGATGAGAAGCACTGCTTCGACGAGACTCGAGATGGTGAGTACTGGTACACCCAGTAGATCCATTTCTCATAGCACACAGGCACGTTGCGTGTGCACCACGTCGTCCCGCCATTTCCCCGCTCCTGGAGGGGCAAGTTCCACATCTTGTTCGCCCATGCCAGGCAGCTACACCTGACCAAATTCTTGCTGAGTTCATGCATTAACAAGCACGACGTTTTCTTCGTGGACCAACTGTCGACGTGTATACCGTTGCTCCGGCTTTTAGGCGGAAAACGGGTCGTGTTCTATTGTCATTTCCCGGACAAGCTTCTCGCTAACGGTGCATTTGTCGAGGGGAAAGTGCGAAAGAAGAATGTTGGGATTATGAAGCGAATCTATCGATACCCTATGGACTGGTTGGAGGAAATGACAACGAGTACTTTGAAACATTGTTTGTCCCGTCAGGCCGTGCTCACGACATTCATATAGGACAAGCCGATGTCATTCTTGCCAACTCCAAGTTCACCGCTCGAGTGACGATGGCTCACTTTAGCTCTTTGAAAATGATGCCAAAGGTAGTATATCCGGGTATTAATATTCACGCATACGAGGCATCAGTGGATATGACAGATCCTGACATCGTCCAAGTCTCTTCGTAAGTGGTATTGTCAACGCCTCCGCGTATGTGCTCTTACCAATCAAACAGACCAAGACCGACGCTTCTTTCTCTCAACCGTTTTGAAATGAAGAAGAATGCGGCGCTTGCCGTTGAAGCGTTTTCTCGCCTCAGAGGGAGACCTACAGTACCCAATGGCATGCGACTGGTCCTTGCTGGTTCGTACACTTGGTCCATTTATCGCCCCCGTAATTCATAATCCACATAACAGGGGGATATGACCCACGTCTCGAAGACAACATCCGAACCCTGAACAACTTGATCGATCTCGCGCGAATGCATAACCTCACATTCAAATTGATCACGCCTTCCAAATCCAGCGCTCGCGTCCCTTCTTTCCCAGACGCAACTTCTCACACTGAACCAGACATCCTCTTCCTCCTCAATTTCATGACCGGACAACGATCAGCACTTCTCCAGTCCCCCTCGACGGTCGCGCTTCTCTATACACCCGCGAACGAGCACTTCGGGATTGGACCTGTAGAGGGTATGATCTGCGGACTGCCTGTTCTGGCATGCGACAGTGGTGGGCCAACAGAGAGCATCGTCGACACTCCATCATCGGAAAGGACGGGCTGGCTCTGCACTCCCGACCCGGCTGTTTGGGCAAGCGTGCTAGAAGAAATATTTCAGCTATCAGAGGTGGAGCGAGCTGCGTTGACAAGTCGATGTAAGGAGCGGGCGAGGTCGATGTTTGGAATGGAGGCGATGGCAAAGGCGATGGATGTGTCCCTCCACCAGGCGGTTGACATGGGTGCTGTCCGTGCGCCAGTGAAGGAAATTGGTTTTGTACTTGCGTTTGTGCTTGGTTTGATCCTTGCCATCTTATGTCGTGTATGACTCGAGGAGCGGCACCATAGACATGAACGAATGGCATTCACATGGCATCTCACTTCATCCCCCCCTTCAAGAGCGTGAATCGATAGATTTGGTGCGAGTCTAAATATGTGCGCTGGTGACTTCTAGGAGCTGCTAATCATCACCAAAACTGCAAAAACCATATATACAAATATATATTGATATCACAGCCGTCGACTGTGTAGACAGTAGCGGGTGGCACCCATGTATATAGTATAATTTAGAAAAACTGATCTGTCGCTCGACAACGTACCGGGATGATATGGCATGGTAAGGTGTGGGCGTCCAGATGGTGTACTGTTGGTACACCTTTGCTCGATCATTGATGCCACTGAATATATCACTCGATATTAACACATCGTAATGTCATTACCAGTTAGTACACGACAACGAATACAGCAGATGATCTAGTCCGTGGAATGAGGCAGAGCCAAGACAAATGTGATTGAGGGTATCAGTACGATCTGTGTCCATAGCAAAAACACTAATGACTGAAAATACTGGCCAGACCAGGGATTGAACCTGGGTCCTCCCACTAGTACTGGGGTGCCTTACCACTAGGCTACCCAACCATTCCTACCCTGTCTAGAGTGTGGATTCTCATCCCAACACTCCCCTTAGAAGCCACACTCACCCCCTCCATAATTAGGTAATGGGAACTGCTTGGCTCACACCTGGCCAACAAACCCATGAATGCCCTAATATGAGTGGCCTTTTGTGTGCCTCTAGTAGGGACCAGCTTCCAGCACCATCAGGGCTCATAACCTAATGACTGAAAATACTGGCCAGACCAGGGATCGAACCTGGGTCCTCCCACTAGTACTGGGGTGCCTTACCACTAGGCTACCCAACTGTTCCTACCCTGTCTAGAGTGTGGATTCTCATCCCAACAAACACAACTAAATTAACAGTCAAACTTAGTTGCTGATCTGTGCTTCAGTTGAGTGCCACTCACCTTCAAGTTTGAACTATTTCCATGACCTCCTGTTATTTTTCTTTGCTGGTACTTTGCTGGGTGGTGTGCATGCCCTTTGGGTGGCCTTGGGCTTCTTACAGTTTGTTTGGGGCAGTTCTGTCACTGTATGAGTGTCCTCCTTGTCGTTATCGCCCACATCTGTTAATGGACTGCCAGGAATGGCAGCCTGAGGCAGTCGATCTCACTGTCCACATTCATGTCTGAACCATGGCGGTGGCAGCGGGTCTGGTGTTGCACTACTACAGCCCAGAGGTGGGGGGGAAGGGGGGGCATTGCACTCTGGTGATGGTGAAGGAGGGGAAGGGGAGGTGCTGTGCCCTGGTGACGATTGATGGGGAAGACTTTCCGAATGCATGCGGGATTGAGAAGGTGCTTGGCCTCGAGGCAAGGATTGCTCTTCATAATCTGAGCTTGAATGTGCAGTAATTTGCTTCTCCATGATTGCAAGGTCATCATCTTCACTGCAGATCTCTTTCATGTGTCCATTTATGATGCCTCATTCATCACCAAACAGCTCCCTGGTGTCACATCACAAGAAGTTATATGATAGTACATGGAGAGCGCACTTACTTGTTCAGATAGCTGTACAGAGATTGGCACCACTTCTTGTTAGCTTTGCATGTAAGAAAATTGAGAATTCTGTAATAGAAGTCTGCATAGTCAAAAACACTGTCATGTTGCTTCCATTTCTCATGCGAGGTGAGACTGTAACGAGCCTAAAACAAAGCTAAGCTGTGAGCATCATATTGAGAGAATGGCATATGTGAACTGCACTGTAAGCAATGTGCTCAGCAGTGACTTCACACATGCTGTGAAGCTTTCTGTTTCTGGGATGGGTTGACTTTGACTTGCCATTCAATAGGGCAGAAGAGGGAGAGATGAAAATGTGCTTAAGGACCTTATTGAGAGAGATCACTACTTTGGACAAACATAGAAAGCAGAACTGAAACTCACCTGTATCAATTCAAACCCATGCAGGAAGCCTTTGTCAAATTGAACAGGGTTGAAGTCCTCTCCTGGGATGTCGCCACAGTACAGGAAAGCCAGCCAATTGGCAGAGACTGTGGTCATGCGCATCTTGCAGTTGCTTTTGCATCCTAGACATGAATCGAGCATGTTAGTACTAAAGGAATGATGAACACTCCACTGACTCTGTTGGATTGTTGAGAAACAAGGATAAGTGTTTGACTGGACACAGTAGATGTGCAAGCTCGGGGTGGTTGAAGCCCATTCAACTGCAGCTTTCATTGGAACCCAGAGGAGGCTCCAAGCTCTTCTTATCAGGGTACAGTGCAGCATACATGCCAATCACCTTTTTCAGATGGCTTGCATCATCTGACCACACTCGTCACATCACTTTACCCATCTAAAACTGGTCAAGCAACATAATAGGCCACATGTATGCAGAATGTACCTCGGAAATGAGTGCATTGAATTGATTACATCACTTCTTGTCCTTCATCAGCTCAATGGCATAGGGTGCATGATCTTCGATGTAATGGTACATGCACTGATACTGGTCTTGTGTAGTACCATCTCTGGAGTACAATCAAAGCACATATATGCTATCTGATCATGTACTCACACTCTTTTGAGAATGATTTGCACCTTTTGGACACTTCAGAATTGTCTTCATCTGTATTCTCGGCATCTTCCTCTTTGAGAAGAAGTGTCACTTTTATCACTTCTCCTAAATTGCAAAACATGTTGAAAGCACATGGAATCCATCTTGCAGCCTGCAGGCATTGATCCTCCAGAGATATGGCCTTCAGGTGGTTGGTTGTTCTGCCACTCAACCTTGTAAGTCATTCATTACCCTAATGTGAGTCAGGCATATCATGCACCTTTTGATGCCTTTTACCTCATCTTCAGTGTTGGAGATTGAATCACCCCTGTGTGATATCTATTTTGGTACGCTTTTTTATTGATTACATAAGCACTTAGAGTGTACACTTTAGAGTACATTTTGGTACTGTTCCCTCAGTAGTTGAGTCACTACTGAGGGTGAGTCTATTATTTACTTAGTATTTTCATACTTACTGATAGCCTGTAGCTGCCTACAGGTACATCTAATATAGTAGTAGTTGAGTCACTACTGAGGCTGCCTACAGCCCTTTTCTACAGGTTATGAGCCCCGCATAGCGCGGAAGGAAAATTTTATTGTAGCAACTCGTAGTCGACTCGAACCAAGAGACTACTCAACAAGAAAGTACTACTGTCCTGACTCAGAAGCTATTGGATACTACGACCGATGGACTACCTACCCGAGCTCGCACATGATGGGCACAATTGGACAGCTTATGGAAGCTCGGTCCTATGCGCCATTATAGACGATGGCTTGATGGGGTTCCTAGTCGGGTCTGAAAGACGACCTACACACCCAGCACAGCTTCAAGGTCGCGGTGAGGGTTGGTCACCCCAGACCAACGACGAACGAGACGAGGTCACGGCATGGCGAGCCGCGGACCAGTTGTGGACACAACAAAATGCGATGGTAAACTACACCATCATAAGCGGTATTCTGGATACCATTTTCGGCTGTATGCTACACCTGAAATCGCCACTCGAAAAGTGGGATTATCTCGAAAAGCGCTTCGGTTCGATTCCGAGACCTGAAAGCTGGGTAGCAGCTGAGGAAGCTATGCGACAGAGCGACTCACAGCCCGAGCAGAGCGCGGCTGGTGAAACCGCTCGGAACATCTTCGACAGCCACCACGAACCAGAAATCCAAACTAGTGGAGAAGAGGACTCCCCAGACGTCCCGAACGACTGCGCTGAGACTGAATCTGGGTATCTAACACCCGAGAGTGAGGTCATAGACGCGTGGCAAGTAGAACTTTACCTACCAGTGGTTGAAGTTGGGACCGTCGACTCGAAACAGCCGGACGAATGCGATCATACCGGAGTTACTAGCACGAGCATTCCAGCAAACACTGTAGCTGCCGAGCAGCCTACAGTGGTCCTACACAAATGTACTGAGATTGCCTATGAGCCTACGGCGCCAGAGGCTACAATCGTGGATGTACAGAGTCAGGTGGCAGGAAGCTGTGCAGCGAACTCGAACGAGCACGAAGGAGACCGCACTGAGATTCCAACTGGGTACCTGGAACCCGAGACGGACATCGTAGACGTGCAGCGGACAGAGCTAGATGAACAGCCAGACACTACAAGCGAACGCGCCGAGACCTGGACTGGGCACAGGAAGCCTGAGGACAAGGTTGTAGACACGCGGCATGTAGTGGATGACCTACCCATGTTTGAGGTGGGGAGTACAGGTCAAGCACGGTACAGCAAACATGTGAAGGAGCTCCAAGCATCCGATGGGGGCAACCGGCGTGCAAGTGATGAAGTCGAGGAGAGCCGAGACTTACCGAAGTCAAGCTCTGAGGTTCCCAAGCCTGCAGGTAACCCTACCAGACGGGCCAGCAGACGTACTATGCAAGACGGGCTACTGATACATTCCGAGGAGAATCAGCGCACTGGGACGAACAGCGAGACGATCGCTAATGTACCTGATCCCCTGGGGATACATGTCGAAACCCCCACTCCACACGCCAAACGTTCTATGCTACAGAACAGGCCGCCAGCGCGAATGCATGGTGGTATGGTCACGGAACTCAGGTTGCCGTGTACAAGAAGCAAGCGGGTATCACAACGCCTGCAGCGAACCCGCCGAAGGCATGCTCGAACGGGTGAGGGGGATAGCGCAGACATCGGTTCAACAATGACGAAGTGGGAGATAAGGGCCACGAGCGCCCGAATGGTTGACACATGGGTATACCTACCACACATGGAAAGACGCCCAAAGGACCCTGACAAGAGAGCTGAGGGCGCGGGTGACGACAAGCTCAGTAGTGAGTTCAGCGACTCGCATGGGGTTGAGAAAGCGCTGCTAATTGACAGAGAGTGTCAGGACAGCGAGCGCGAGACAAAGTGGCCAGATCACTTACCTGCGCCGCACGGACTACCTCCAAATGGTCTCATGCACACTCCGAAGACGTCGAGGGTACCCCACCGACACAGTCGAGTCAACATGAACCCAGTGAATGGCAGTGGGCTGCAAACGAGAGGCTACAGACGCCTCACCCTCAGCGGTCCCGTTTCGCTACCTTGCGAAGTCTCGCAACACCTCTGGAATATCACGGATACATTCCGGAGACAGGACACGCCTCCTAGATGGACTCGGAACCATTATGGACATTCCGACAGTCAAATGGCAGTCTCGCGGCAGCGGCACGAGACTACGAGACAGGACAGCAAGGTACAGAGTTGCAACAAGCCTGCGACAGGCTCAGAGCGGGAAAACGAGCTCGAACGACATAGCACACTGGTGATATCATCAGCCTTACCAGAGGAAGGTAACAGGGTGAACAGCGATGCAACGAGCAGCAATGCCGTCTGCTCACATGGAGCAGAGAAGGAGCTGCTGGCTGACAGCAGCAGTCAGCACAGCGAGCATGCGGCACAACACTTGAACGGCTCACCTGCACCACCCGAACCGCCTCCGACAGGCATCCCGGAGCTTCCTCGACCCTACAGGGTACCCCGTCGACGTGGAAGAATCAAACGGACAGCAGAAAGCATCAGCAACGCTCAAACGAGGCAAAACGCGTACTGTGTCCAAGCGGCCCACAAGCGGTCACTTCTGCCCCTCTTCTCACACTCAAAACGGTCCATATACCCTGTGGGAGGGTCATGGATGATAAACGTATGCTATAACAGGGTCAGGCGTGCAAGACGGATCGAAACGAGAGGGCACATGCACCATACAGCCAGCATTCTCATGCGGCTACCCCAACTCTTCTCAATGCCCTCAACACAACTTCAACACCCTACGGGAGGGTTATGGATAAGGAAGATGGGCTGTAACGAAGTCAGGAGTGCAAGAGAAGTTGAAACGAGAGGGCACACGTACTGGATAGCTGGCATTCCTATGCGGCTACTTCAAAGGCTCTCAAACATCTCGAAGCGACTCCGGACTGTCGCCAACACCTACTGGCGGGAAGGGACACCTCCTAGATCAGTGTGGAATGATGCGAAACGGCCGAGAAATCTTCCTGCGGCCAAACGGCTGCCTCGCAGCAGCAGTAGGAGGCAAGGTAACACACACACCGGCGTGTACTCACCTGTGCCACCTAAACGGCCTCCCAACGGCTTCATACATGCTCCGTCGACCTTCATGGACCCGCGCCAACACAGGAAAATCAAGCCGAAAGCCAAAATGGTCAGCAACATTCGCACAAGGCGAAGCGCTCACCGTGCCCATGCGGCTCCCGTGCGGCCACTGCGGCTGCTCTCGACGCCTGACAGACGATCCGGAAACATAGAGGGGGGGACCTGCATCATAAGCGTTCGCTATAACGAGGTCAGCGACGCTGGAAACGTCCAAACGAGAGGGTATCCGCACCATGGTGACCACACAGCAGTCAGTGGTACCATACAGCCATCCCGAGCACCCAGAAAACGCCGAAAACCGCCCTAGGGTCTTCCAGACACTTATCATCGGCAGGGGGTGCCTCCCAGACGCACTCGGAACCACGACGATCCTTCCGATAGTCAAAACGGCGGCCCCACGACGACAGTACAGGGCCAGAGCGCGCGCACCACTCAAGCATTTCCGAAACGGGAAGTTGCCACAACGCGGCGCGTCAACACGACCAAACAACGCTCGCATACACACACGGACTCGAAGCTCACACTGGGGGCAAAAACCAATGTTTAGTAAATAAAACATTGAAAAAGCAGATACTATGTTTCAAAACACAAAGAGAACATGGTAAAAATATTTAATCTTCTTAAACATAGTATCTCTTTCTTTCATGTTCCTTCACTGTTTGTGGCTCAAATATTGGATAATGCCTCCAGTGTCACTCACAGCAGAACACACTCATTTTATTGAATTATTTGGTATACATTCATTTGAGTTATGTTTTCTGCATCTCTACTTATCACACAATGGAGCTTCAGGGGGTGTGTTGGAGATTGAATCACCCCTGTGTGATATCTATTTTGGTACGCTTTTTTATTGATTACATAAGCACTTAGAGCGTACACTTTAGAGTACATTTTGGTACTGTTCCCTCAGTAGTTGAGTCACTACTGAGGGTGAGTCTATTATTTACTTAGTATTTTCATACTTACTGATAGCCTGTAGCTGCCTACAGGTACATCTAATATAGTAGTAGTTGAGTCACTACTGAGGCTGCCTACAGCCCTTTTCTACATTCAGTGCCAATTCTGGCTTTCCTAATGCCTGCTCAAATGGATCAGGGGTCCTACAGCTGAGTATGTACTTATTCTTGTCGGTAGCCTGCAGTGGGGAATCAGACTCGTCAGATAATGATCATTGCTGTCGTGTGCATTTTCTGTTTTTTGTAAGCATCTTAGGAGTGGGGCTAGGTGATCAAGAACTGGTGGAGCCACTGTCAGAGTCAGACATGATGGTGGTCATTGTTGCCAAACTCAGGGGGATGAAACTTTCAAGTCCCACCAAAGCAGGGTCAGCTGACATAATCACTCATGATGTTAAGTTCTTGTTAAGTCACTACAACCACTCTGGTGCTATGACTGACAATGCAGCACACTGCTATGTTTAGCATGGTAAGTCACAGCCTTTTTCAACTGTATATGTCACTGGCTAATTACTGGATGTGAAGGTCAATGCTAATCTCTGCAGATGCAAGGAACTAATGAACTACAATCATTCCATTGCAACTCAGGGTCAGGGTGAGCACAAGCTTCAACCTGCAGTGGAGCGATATATGGTACGTTATAGGAAATTTATTGTCTTTGAATTGCACTGACACACTGCATGTAGTATGCAATTGTCTTTGATTTGTACATGATATATATTACCTGTGTATCAAATCTCATTGCATCCACATTCACTCCCTCATACCTCATGAGCTCTTTGGCACACACTTGTCTTGGGTGTGATGCCCATTTGGCATGCAGAAACAACTGTCTGCACATCTTAGTCAGTGTTCCCACTATCATGAACTCACTGACCAAATATTTGAGCACAAGCACAAATCATGGAAGAGGCATATGAAAGATGAGAAGAGGGCACATCAAGTGGCAACTGTTAGCCAGAAGTGTCCCACCACGTTTGACCAAGCACCAAATGTCTTTGAAGAAGGAGTGGTCAATGACCATGATTGCCTGGTACTGCCCTTTGGTGACATGGATGATGAAGTAAGTCATGTACACTATGAGACCTGTATACTACTACACTGATGCCCATACTCTACTAACTGCCCCCAGTCTCTAGGTTCATTGATCACAACATGTTCATGCATTTCCAAGGTGGAGGAGTTGGTCACATGGCATCCCACCACTGGGATGGCTTCTTGCAATCAGACTGCCCCAAGTTCAAAGCTAGAAAGGATGAGATGTTTGATACAGAATATTCAGGTGACATGGGAGGGGACGCTGGCATCGCAGACTCAGACACTGATGAAGGTGATGGACCAATAGGATCAGATGTGGACTCAGATTCAGACAGCAATGGCCAGGAGAATGATGAGGTTGTTGAAGATATTGTTGCCAGCAATGGCAAGGAGTTGGATGATGCCATATATATTGAGGAGGGCTACAGTGCACCATGAGTTGAGTACTACAAGTAGAAAGTCACTGACAGTGTTTGGTGTGCACATGCTATGTTGATGGAAATATATGACATTATAGTGTGGGCATCACATAGATATATGACTATACTCTAATAGCTTATGGACAAGAATTTCGTCATATCAATATCATACTGCTGTCGATGATATACTGCATGGTCACATATAGAGGGTGTCGCTACATTAGTGACAAGTGGCCGGATTAGTCATCCTGTCACATCACGGTGCGACAAACAATTGGCTGAGTCATCGCACCAAATCGGGCAATGTCACGTTTCTGCAACTTTGGTGATGATGATATGGTACTCCGGTGACAGAAATGTTACTAGCGAGTGTCCCGCTCAGTCGGGAGAGAACACTAACCTATCCTCGTCCAGTCTGGAATGGTGAGTTGCTTTACGTCGAAGGTTTCATATATCGGTCAGTATACGAATGGGAGCTCTCCAAGATCCAAAGTTCACGGGAGGCAGCAGCAGCTGGTAAACAGTTGCAGGATCAGCGCTTTCTCCACCTTAAATTCTTCACGTTTCATCATTCCACGCCCCCATCGAAAGTTGGCGAATTGTTAATGAAATCATTCTATGAATGCTCCACCCTTCCTTAAGGCTATTGGCGTATGCGGAGCTCCTGACGTCGAAGTGTTTGACCAGGTGTTGGCCGAATTTCTGCAATTCCTTACCGGTGCTCTCAAGAAGACGTCACGCGAGTCTGCGCATTCTACTGCAAGACTTCCCGGACCTGCACCATAACGCTATCAGACATTTTACAAGACCTACGTCGCCATGCCCTGAATGTCGAGTAACTAGCAGTATGTCATCGATAACCTCGAGACGAAACGATCTGGCTTCAAATACGGCTAAGCTGTTGAACGCGGCTACTCTCCACGGGACAGGTGGGATTATACGTCTATCCTCGATAACTTATTTCATCGATCCAAAAGTTCTTTGGCGCTACACCCGACGGACCACTTCCTCTATCTCCCACCTCCATTGACATTAGCGAGCATTTCGATTACGAGGTGTTCCTTTTCGAAATACATCTGAGGCGTAGTCAAGAGGTGTATCCCAGCGATGTCACGGTTTCACGGTAATAAGGGGCACTCACCGTCCCTCTTAGGCAGACCAAGGACTCGACCGAAGACAATTGTTTCCCCTCGACTATCGCGTAGGCATGCACATACTTGTCATTTGGTACTGCTGTATGCTGCGTGCGCATATATAAAATGGAAACGTGCATATCAGGCCAAAATACAAAGGGGTGCAGTAAGAAAAGAGCATCGCGAGCACGACCTATATGATCTTCGGTATCAGCACTTCACTATCTAAGATACTCGCCAGGTCCTGGACACAAACGGTAATCGTACAGTCGCTCACGATTCTCGTGTACTCGTTGTGTAGCAACGCCTTCAGCAGAAGTGCGTTGAACGGCTGCTCCAGTCGTTCCAGCAAGTTCCAGACAGCTTCGTCATCGCTGTCGGTTCGCGTTCCGAGCAATTTTGGATGCCAAGGACGGACAAGAATATATCTACCGGGATTGTGGTGTAGATTGACTGATGTCGTGACAACGATGGGCCTCAGGCGCGACGCATGAATCTCATATGTGTAACGCGAGGGGCTAGTCAAGGATTCTTGCAGTTTGACCGCGGTGATCAGATGACTGATGGAGGGTAACACAAGCTTCCGACCTAAACATTGCACGAGTGGCAACCTTGCAAGGTCATCGTACAGTTTCCGTGCCTTTTCGAGATCCAGGCCATTACTTTGGGCAGGGTCGCTGGGGATTAGTTGGATGCGGGGTACCGTTTGGTACGGGACGAGGCTAGCGGGAAAACAACTGTGGAATGATGATGCCTCCCCAACCCAATCCAGAATCGAAACGTCTCCCGAACTTGATATGATCTCTGCAAACAGACGTCCGAGCGCGCCAACCGCGGACTCTCCATACATGATTGGTAAAAGAACATTAAAGATTCCAAAAAGGGAGTAGGCGATGTCTTCCGGCCGTGAGGTACAACGGCGTGATGCCCACTGGAGTTTGAATCGTGCATCATCCACTCCCGGATAGAAATTCGTAAGGTGCCGTTCTGCTATTCCTGTTGCCTGCTGGAGCTCTGCCAGCAAGGCAGGATCTGTTTTGTAGTTTGTAGCATCGCGATTCATGTAGAGTGACCAATCGCGTGTGTAGAACAAGACGGTGCGTGAAGCCAACAATTCTTGGAGTGTCCAGCCTCGTTCGAACCAGACACTGTTGCCAAGCGAACCAGTGTGGGAGACGTCAGAGAGGTGCACAATTGTCAGGGATGACCGGCGGTACCAGGAAAACATAGATCCAATTACCTCCTGCAATTCGGAACTGCTATCTTTGTCGATGCAGCACGTATCACTCCATGCCCACTGGAAATTATGTTCGAGAGCACGAACGCAAAAATTTTGAAGCTTCGCCAGACCGCCTCTGTCGCCCAAGTCGTAGATCCGTTTACCCTCAATGTCGTGTAGTAACGGCTCACCCTCTCCCCACCTGTGAGATAGCATCGCAAATTCAAAGAACTCTGAGATTGCATCTGTGACCTCCTTTTCGATTTGCTGGCTGTCGAGTGAAAAGATTGACGACAGCAGTTGCTTGCATCGAGGGGAACCCATGAATTTGGATAGCTGCGCATCCCGGTTACACAAGACGCCGGTCTGTGTATGTAACAGACGGAGTGGAATTTCTGCAAGTGTTTTGAAAACATAGGTAATAACCTTCCTTCTCACTTGCTCGGAAAGGTTGATGAGGATCGAGCGGTGTTGCGGATGCTCTAGCGGAGTCAGTTCCAGCACAATTCGTCCGAGCATGACTATCAGGTCCAAATTGCCATTGCTTGCACTCCCCCAGACCTCTCCGAAAAAGAAATAGACCAGGTCTTCCAGAACTGTATAGGCATGTGAGAAATTCCTCTACATAGGGATGAAAATATAGTTAATTATCGAATTGAGTTCAGTTGAGAGTGACGTACCTCAGTCTCAGCCATACCCTTGAGAAGTAGTAGTACGGCACTCCACGCTGTTTCTGGTTGGCCCTTGAAGACTCCGGGGAACATTGATGCATGCCATTGATGCTTTCCACTGCCATTTAACGCTCCCATGATAGTTTCGAGCTGCGACAACCGTTGACTCAGGCTTTCCTCAGAGAGAGTAGAACCCGGCTTGCTAGTCGGCACTACATAAACACGGGAAGGAACCGCGAACGTGTTAAGAAATGCCTTCGCAAACGTTTCGAGATGTCGCGGCATCAGCATAGTATCATAGGTTGGATCGTAGTCGAGCGAATGGAGAAAGATAATACCGGGGTGACACCTTTTGATGAAGCTGCGGCAGTTTTGACCGTTATCATAACTATAGAGGGGCGTTCATCACACTCACTTCGAGTATAACCATTTAGTGACCGTGCTCTCAGCATCGAAATCATTACGGTCGGTATAAAACGACGGTATGTCCACGATGACGATGTTGTTTAAGCCGGTACCGGTGTTGCACCTCACGGCTTTGACTTCCTTTGTGCCAAGGTTGCTTGCAATTTGGGTGTCATGATTCTTGAAGAGTTGCCTCGTAAACTGGAAATTGATCAGTAAAACTCGCTCGTATGACAGCAAATATTATTACCCAGCTCTTGCCAGCCCCGGCTGGGCCAACCACACTGTCGAGGTTCAACCCATGAACGTTGGAAGCGAGTATTTTGCCACTTACAATATCACACAATCGTTTTTTGCAACTTCCGGCAGCTTCCCAAACTGGCTTAGCTTGATCTCGCGCTGCACCCTTGTATGGGTTCAGTGCACAAGATTAGACGTGTCAAATGCTCACAGATAGGGTCTGGGTTCTTTTAGCAAATAAGAGGGTTGTGCGTCTGTAGGAGGAGATCTTCAGATTGTCCTTATCATCCGGTGACTTTTGCAGTTCAGCTTCCAAACGTCGTTGCTCAGCCTCGAGCTGCTTCACCAACTCCGGATCATTCAGTGCCTTGGCTTTCTCTTGAAATTGTTTGATTGTTTCCTGTTGCTCGTGCAGGTTCTTTTCTTTGACGGCAGTCGTCTCGTTCAATTCCCTTTCCGCCTGGATCAAAACGGTCACCTCGTCTCCCGCCAGGCCTTGTACAATCTCCCATGCAGAACTCGAGGAGTTGTCGAATCGTTCATGGCGAGCCCCTGCATCAATTAGCGGCTTCCAGAGGTTCGTCTCCAGCTGCGATACCTTGCTCTCGGCGAGATTTGCATCTTTCACTCTGTCCCACATAGTTGTCACCAACCGCAAGCGCTCGGCCTTTGTGTCTGTGCGCAATCCGCCAAGTATTTCAAGAGTCTTGTACGCTGATCCCGGCATTCGATCGTCTGTTATGGGATGCAAGTAGATAATACCTGTGGGTTTGACACTGTTGCCGCATCTGTTTGCGAGTTGATGAGCAACAGATCTAACAGGCTCAGTCGCTCACTTTTTCTTCAGCCAGTCGGCGGTTGTCCTTAGTATATCTTGGACTGATTGATAGGTGACATCGAATCCTGGGGTGTCCACGAACACATATTGTCGGTTATTCGACAGGTTGACCGTATACTCTCTGACAGTTTGCATATGGGGCTTGGGCCCACGTGCTGCACCGTCCTCACTTCCCTGCGTGAGTCGATTGATGAACTATGTGTTTCTTAGCCAACGAATTAGAAAGGATCGCTCCTTCACTTACGTTGGATTTCCCTGATCCCGTAGGACCCATCAACCTGTGATATCTACTTAGCGGCGAACAGGCTTCACAGAGAGAACATACACGATGATGGCAGGCTGCGAAGCCATTGCATGCATCTGACGCGGGCGGTTTCGCTGTGCCTAAAGTGTGCTCAGATGCCTTCTGACCTCGTGTGGGTCGCCTGCCTCGTGCCGCCCACATGTTTTGCCTCACCATGCCAATCATCCAAGTAAGTATGTCACACGGCCTTCTATTTAAGTAGCAGACAACGTTCCTGCCGTCACACATGGGAAATTTCAACATTTTGATCTGTGCAGAATATAATTCTAAATGTAAATGCAGAATGTTTGCCCAAATATATCATTATGTGGACAATTGAGACATCCTCAAAATGGAAAAGAAAATTACACTGGGGGCAAAAACCAATGTTTTGTAAATAAGACATTGAAAAAGCAGATACTATGTTTCAAAATACAAAGAGAACATGGTAAAACCATTCAATCTTCATAACATAGTATCTGTTCCTTTCATGTTCTTTCAATGTTTGCAACTCAAAAATTAGATAATGCCTCCAGTGTTATATATTTTGCTATTGTCTAAATATTTGATAGTAAATTATATTCTGTGGGAAATTTGAACCCTGACAAAAAATTATATTTTGATGGCTTGTGATTGGTCAAATATAATATTGTGCCCAGTTACAGCAATCAAAATATAATTTTTTGTCAGAGTTCAAATTTCTCACAGAATATAATTTACTGTCAAACATTTAGACAATAGCAAAATATATAATTTTCTTTTCCATTTTGAGGATGTCTTAATTGTTCACATAATGATATATTTGGGCAAACATTCTGCATTTACCTTTAGAATTATATTCTGCTTGGATCAAAATATTGAAATTCCTCATGTGTCACCTTTATCCTCTCCCACTACCTGCCAGGAGTTGGAGATCCCCATTGTGGCCACGATATAATTTAGGACCAGTTGTAAGCACCCTCGACACACACTCTGACTTACCTGGATTATCAACAACGGACTCAGAGGATTCTCTCAACAACAAGAAGTGCCGATCTTGACTCGATGGTATGTCGGTCTCAGCGCTTGCTAGTACCTCATTGTGATCAACCTGGCAGTGCCAGCAATCTCAACAAGAGTATGCCCCAGTGACCGTCGACATGCGTGCATTGATCGACAAAGTTCTTGCTCGCTATTCTGGCGAGTTCACCGGTGGGCGAATATCGACATGTTTGGGCATTCTTGTCTCATATAGATGACTTGTCAGTATTCCGAGAATTGCTTCAGAACTCAGACGATGCTGGATGTGACGCTGCCGAAATTCACTTCGAGACCGCTGTGTTCGTTGATCTAAGTCCTGAAGCTGCAATGAAAGCTGGTCCACCCATGCTACCTGATTTACAGACAGTCAATGTAATAGAACCGTGTTTGATGTTCTTTTCCACTAACACTCGCCCAAGGTTGCGCGATGGACTTTCAGAAACCACGGGAAGCCGTTCACATCGCAAGATTGGGATCGACTACCAAAGATTGGTTTGTCACCACTTCTGTTTCCTGCGACTTTAGTCTCAGCTCTATTCGTCATCCAGCCGTGGGAAATCCAGACCCACGGAAGGTTGGCGCTTTTGGTGTCGGTGGGTGTTAAGTATCCCTCGAAATGGAACGATGCTTGAATTCTAACCGCTCGTAGGTTTTTACAGCCTGTTTTCTGTTACAGAAAGGCCATGTGTGTCATCTGGGGGTAGGATACTAGTGCGTCTTCCCGAGAAGATTCCAGCCTGACATAGTATCAGGTACGGAAATGGAGTTTTTATGGAACGACGAGAAGCAGGTATGTATACCAGTCGATCACTAGTGCTACTTTGTCAGCTTTCCCCTAGTTGTACTATCGATTTGGCGGTCTACCCAAAACAACGACTAAAGATCAATGGACAACGTTCAAGCTGCCACTACGAGAGGATGCTCCGATGCCGCCAGTTTCGGAATTTATGCAATTTCTTGCATCATCCATCACTTTCATGGTTCATCTGAAGGATGTGACCGTATTTTTTGATAATCATCCTGTGGGGCAGATTATTAAGTCTGTGGGACAGACCAAAGCCATTCGTATTCCTACAGAGCTAGCACGGTCGAGCCCCAAGAAGATCATGTTCGTGGAATCAGTTCAGCAATATCGCAAGTCTTTTTAGCACTCGTGTTTTGTGCGTTGGTTCTCACTCCTGATTAGCCATTACGATTAAAGCTAAAATCATGCGCCCACAATATGGTACTATGCACGAGACAAAATTGGACCTTACGGTATTCACAGCAGATGTGGAGGTCACTGTCAGTGAAAAGTTGACCAAGGAATTAAAACGGTGTATAAAAAAGGATCCACCTTCTCGGCTCAAGTACTGTTTGATCTATGTAAGTTTCTAGACTTTTCACGTGTCGAACATGTGCGGACTCATTTCATAAGACCGGGAAAGATGAGTATGATCAGAGTCACTTGGATGAACAGAAGCACCCTCGCGAGTTTTCGTCTCCTTTCCGAGGGCTCCGCGCCGACCTGGATGGGTGGGTAGTTACTTGTGCTAACAAAACCCATGATCTAACGGGACACCAGAGCTACGCACACGGGGCTCTTCATTGTGAGTCTTCGCTGGCCTGCTACTTTCTGCTGTTGACTTTACCAGGGTCATGCCACCGCACAGACGACGGGCGTTGGAGGTCACATGGCATCCTACTTTATTCCCACTGTAGAGCGTGAATCCATAGATTTGGTGTGAGTCTAAATATGTGCGTTGGTGATTTCTAGTAGCCGCTAATAATATGGTACTCCAGTGACAGAAATGTTGCTAGTGAGTGTCCCGCTCAGTCATGAGAGGTCACTGACCCACCCTCATTTCCCAGTCTGGAATAGGGAATTGCTTTACGTTGGAGGTTTTCTATGTCGGGCGGTATACGAATTGGAGCTCTCCAAGATCCAAAATTCGTGGGAGGAAGTAGCCGCTGGTAAACAGTTACAGGATCAGCGCTTTCTCCACCTTCTTAAATTCTTCACGTTTCATCATTCCACGCCTTCGCCGCAAGTCGCGGAATTATTAATGAAATCATTCTATGGATGCTCCGCCTTTCCATTATTACTTCTTTCATCTGTTGGCGTATGCAGAGCTCCCGACGTCAGAGCATTTGATATGGAGTGTGCCAAATTTGTCAAGTCCTTGCCAATGCTCTCAGAAGACGCGACGGGATATTGTGCGCATTTTATCACAAGACTTCCAGATCAACATAAGATCGGCGCTATAACACCATCAGACGTTGTACAAGACTTACGCTGCCATACTCTGGATGTCGAGGAACTAGTAGCATGTCTTCGCTGGTGGATAACGATAACCTCAAGGCGAGACGATTGGAACCCTAGCACGTATGACCTGTTGGACGCGGCTACTCTCCGCGGCACATGTGGAACGATACGCCTATCGTCAATAACTTATTTCATCGATCCGGAGGCTCTTGGACTTCATATCCCACCCAACGGGCCACTTCCTCCGTCTCTCATCCCCCTTGGCATCGGCAAGCATTTCAACCGCGAGGGGCTCACTAGCTTCGGTTGGAAAGAGTTCACCGTTGCTTCATGGTTACAATGCATATCCCATCCCGAAGTTATGTCGGCCGATGAGCAATATGACTTTACTCGGTCGACTGAATGGGCTAGCCGTGTCCTCATTACCCTTCGCCGCGTGTGGCCGCAACTTTCCGAAGATATGCAAACGAAGTCAAGGGATGTGTTCAGCAATAAACCATGTATCCCTACATCCAAAGGCTTGCATTGTCCAGAATGCTCGTATCTTCCTATCGTAGACAATGCTTTGTTCGATCGCCTTGGCCTGCCGATAGTCAGCCGCGACTTGGGATTTGAAATCGATGAGGATATGAAAAA
The DNA here is from genome assembly GCA_024613145.1 of Pisolithus marmoratus. Taxonomy (NCBI): domain Eukaryota; kingdom Fungi; phylum Basidiomycota; class Agaricomycetes; order Boletales; family Pisolithaceae; genus Pisolithus; species Pisolithus marmoratus. The sequence continues at coordinate 18,741 of JANFAE010000474.1, read as the reverse complement.
ATTCCTTCTGTTCATTGGGGTTCGCAAAAATCCTCCAGTCCAAAGTCTTTTGGATCAGTAGGTTTCCACAGTATTTGGGTCTCGCATTTACTAAGAGCGTTCAAGAATGCAGTCGGGGGGAGATTGGACTATGTTCGACTTGGTTGATTATCTTCTTCGAGAGCAGTCTTCGTTGACTTCTGAGGACCATTCTATTCTCAAATCGTCCGAAATCTTCTGTGCCGAAGAAGAGAGCACTCTTTACCGTGTTAACAAACTCTACCCCCCTGTGGAAATCTTCCGGTGCCTCGGATTACCGGTCATCAAATGGAGTGGGAGATCAGAATGGATGGACACATTGCGTGAAGGTAAGCTGGGTGCTGCATATATACATCCCTTCTACCTGATTAAATTGTCCAGCTCAACTGTTGTACGACCTCGGTTTGAATCGTTTCCCACCTCTGCGAAGGATCGTGGAACTCTGTTCGTCCAGAGATGTCGAGGTCCAAGGGACCGCGTTCGAGTATCTGTGCAATAACCTTCAGTCGCAATACCCAGATTACAAACCGGAGAACTTCCGTGACGTGGAATTCATTCCTGCAGAGAGCAGGGGTCGTACTTGCTTGAAGAAGCTGGGAGAAGTACTGTGGGCTCATTTGTATTCGCGTTCTTACTCACGCTCATCTAGGTATACTCCGGTACTCAGTGGAAATCTCTAGGCTTTTCTGTGGTACAAGATCGATACCTGGGCACGCCCTTGTTGCACCAGCTAGGTATAACGCAACATCCCTCATCGTCAAAACTTTTGGATCTACTGGCGATGGCCCCGCCGCCTGATGAAGATACTGCCGTCCACTGGTTTGAAACTTTAGTTGACCACGTAAGAAGCGCGTCCTTAGTCCGTCCCATCTTTTCCATGCGTTGACATCATCCCAGATTTCTCACACACCGATTTGACCAAATTGTCTGGGCTGCCGATAGTTCCAACTGGTCCATCGAATGCTCTGAAATTACTTCCTCCAACCAAATGCTACCTCGATCAAGGTGCAAAGTCACCACTTTACGCAAAATTGTTCGTTTTTGTGAATTTCGGCATCAATGCGAACTGTTTCCTAAGTATTTGTGGCTCAAAGAACACAGTTTCGGTAGATGACGTTGCGGAGGCACTGGTCGAAAACCCTCAGAAGTTCTACGAGCTTGCGGGAGGCTATGAAGGGTAGGTTCGTCAGGCCTCTACTGTGGTTATCACCTACCTGCTTGACACTAGTTTCTTACGCGAGCTACGAAATTTGGCTTGCCACAAGCAGGACATTTCCCTCGAAACTCTGCACAAGCTGAGCCACGAACCTACTCTGCTTGGTATCCGTCGGAAGAAAAAGGAGGGGAAGGCTGGCTGGGATTACGAGCATCAGTTCCTGACGTCTCAAGGGATTACTATTGTCGACGATATTGACCACTACCATCTATTCAGTGATTGTCTGTTCATTGTTCCTCGAGATAAGGTACTCGAAGGTGAGTGTTGATGAGTCTTTGGTAGCTGTTCACTCACTTTCTACCAATAGATTTCTACGGATCACTCGGTTGCAGTCTCCTGAGTAAGGTCGTTAAAGAGAGATGGAATGATCTCCGTGAAGTGCCAGCTACCGAGACCTGCCTCGAAGTTCAATCATTGATCCTTGAGCGACTCCCCTTGTTCATTCAAAATTATACCAATTCCAAGCCTAAAATCACAATTCCCTCTAGCCGGGATCACCTTAAAGTCAAGGCATGTAAGAGGATTGTTGTTTCCAAAACTCTTGTGACTGGGAACGTGATGCGAACAAAAGACATATGGGCGATCACGAGACGTGAAGGTGACTGTATAGAGCTATGGATTTCCAAAACGGCCAAGCGCGATATGTATGAGTGGGTTGTCGGATTGTCCTCTGTCATCTTTGTTGGTGCCTGATGGCGCGAAAAGCGTTGCTACATCTCTCTGTCGACTGTTGGTTGCAACTGACAAGATCATGGATGCCACGGCATGCCTCGAGACGATCCTTTCCGGGGAGTTGGAACACTTGGAACGAAAAGGCTTTGTTGATTGGTCTGGTTCATCGCAACGGTTAACAACGAACAATCTCGTTACAGGCGATCAAACCTCCCAGCAACGCAGATATGGGCATGAGGTGGAGAACGAGGCAAAGAAGGAGCGTTCGGGAGGCTCCGCTTCAACCACTATTTCTCTACAGAAATCTACCCTGTATTCTGAACCTGATCCCCAGTTGAGCTGTAAGAGGCTGCCTGAAAGATTTGAAGCCACCCCGCCGTTCCCCCTCTCTCAGTCTGCCAACAGCGATTCACTCAAGATTTACGAGGCATCCAACGTTGCTGGTAACGAGCCCTTGGACATAGTTCGGCATGCCACCTCTCTCTCTCGGTAGGTTTGGTCGTCAAAATATCATCCCATGTCTCATCACAAATCTAGGTCTTCACGTGGTGTGATCCCGCTGAGTTATATCCGTGAGCCTCTTCAGCCCCTACGATGAGATAAGATATCTTGACTGTTCCTAGGGAATAATGTTGATAGAGCCATCAAGGCATGTAGCTCGGGAGGAGAAAATCCAGCCATCCATGTGGGAGTGAGCCAATGCTTGAGTAGCGACTTCTGCAAGGTATCTGCAGATATTGGCAGTTTACGTTCCATTGGTGAGTTTGGTATGGGTCGTTTCCGACTGTTGTTCACGGGAGACTAGGAGAAATGAAAAATGTCGCAGTGTGCGTAGATGAAGGTGAACTCCAGTTTACGTAGCCCGAATATAATGCTTGTCTATTCACACGGAGCGACACTTGCGCAGGCATGTCCGACGCCAATACATTTATGGAACGCATGCACGGCCCACTTGCTCGCTTCGTAGACATCATTACCGCTCTCTCCAAGGTATATGGTATCTCCACAACAAACCTACGTGTTTTCTATGACGTTTCGGGAGGATGCATTGCATTCAATTGCGGAGGAACCATCTACCTCAATTTACGATATTTCGAGACTTGGCGTGGGTGGATTTTAACTTCCATCATTCAGCTGGGCAGTTGCTAAGACAAGGCGTTAGATAATGAGCAGGTCAAAAGCGGAAACCGGCAGAATGCTCAAATGTCGTGGTCCGTCTATTTCTCGCTGTCAACCTGTTTCATTAGCTAACAAACGTTATCACTCAAGGTTCCTCGCTCTTGCTCATGAAATCGCACACAACTTGGCTGATCTGCACAACTCCGATCATGAATTTTGGTTTTCTGCGATCTGTGAAGCACATCTCATGGCGCTTTCAAAGCTCTTGCAACCACCCCCCCGCACTTGGCTTGGTTCTGTACTGTGGCTGGCACTCATAATTAACGTTATCTTGCTTGCATACATTATCAAACGTGTTGCTCCAGTGACACCTTACTAGGTGTTCATGCCGAAGTCCCATTCCTCGGACCGTTGAGTCTTAAGCACGATCTCAATATTGATAATAGGCACCCGATGTTCTGATGCTGATTGATAGAGAGCTGGTGATATGTAGCAATCAAAACCGTTCTCCTCAGAACACTGTAAGCAGGGGTGAGAGAGGTAGAAGATCCGATCAAGGACGACCATGTCCTTCGAGTGACCTATAATCTATTCCAACATTGGGATATCAAATAAGGGCCGCAAGGAGCACGCAGTATCTTCTGGTTTTGTTGCATAGCGAGGCGCAGCCAACTGATGCTTCTCGCGCACGTCATTGATCCCCAGGATGCAGGTTGTCCGGGAAATCCGCAAAAATCTTGACGATAGGTGAGTTTGATGATTGGGAACCCCCGAATTACGATACGGCTTCCAATCATCAGTGTAAAATCAGATAAAGCGGGCGACGACGTGCGCGATCATGGAATGGTCCAGAACTAAGTTATCCAATGCTGTTCTTTACCGGTAGGGATAGCCAGCTTCGTGAAGGAGTCACCACAGAAACTTTACAGTTTGCCAATGTAAGAGGGAAGACGGATCATACAATGACCGCGACCTCGAGCACGGACTTTTCCCCCTCGCATGCATGATAGAGTGTCGTCATATCGGAGGATAGCTACTCCTTGAGTGAGGATGAATGTCCTCAAAAGCGAGCTTTCGCTGTTGTCGCCTGCGAACACGACCCGTTTGAGTATTGATGAACATGATGGGCTGCCTGTCTTTTATGGCCGCCCCGACAGATAGAATTCTTCGTCGCATCCCTCTTCTTGGCCGGCGAGACGTGCGGAGTTCGGCACGAAATGATCAAGAACTTAGGATCAAACCTTTAGTCCACACTCGTACTGGGCGGCCTCTTTCCTTTCGTAGACCAGAGGCGACCGAGGGTCCAGCTCTATCCCGCGAGATTTGATCCGGCTAAAAAGAGCCCGAAGTGTGTAAGGCCAAAGTTACCATACCCATAGTGTTCGCATCCTCCAATGTAAGACCTCATTGATGTATCTCCTCAAGACTTCAGTGCTTCGCTTCGCTTAATGTCAAAGGTTGGGCCCTATGGCTCTCGTCACTAGCGGGGAACGCCAGCGAAGAAAGTTCGTATAGTTTCAGGTGATATCGATGCTCGCCCGCTTGAAGGTTCGTGAGATCTGAACGAATCGATCGTTGCGCAAAGCCCGATAACTGTGCTCTGCTTCGGGCTCCAAATAGCGCTGGTGGCTGGAAAATATATACAACAGGACTGAGTCGATGATCCGTTCACCCACAGCGGGGACAATACAAAAATGCTGAATGGAATGGTTGTTTTACATCATCGCATATCTATTGCCCAGGCCCTACCCGATGATCTTATACAAATTAAATGTTGTTAGAAAGAGACCTCATGCAGGCATGTCCTCGAGGGGTGAGAGTAATGAAGGAATTGACTTTAACACTATGATAGACTGAGAGTACTGTTCGACCGCTTCAACGTATTTCTGATCTTCGAGGGCTATGTTGCCTAAGCAATCCGACATCTCAGCACGATAGCATTTGGAATCTGAGCCCGCGTGTTCATGTATCCATCAACAAAATCGGTGATGGAACAACTCACTGGTGACCCAGTATGTACGTTCGGGATGTCCCTCTGGCATGAGCTGTAAAGCTCCTTCGCTGAGCTCAATTAATTCTGTGAGGTAATCGAGCTCCCCCCGAATCTCGAATAGTCTCCACAGTGCGGGAGCGAGGGTTCTTACCGCAGGAAGCCTGTCAGGACTACGAGTTGGAAGTAGCTGCAAGGCCTTCTTGTTTATCTGTAATGAGTAGTGAAGATCACTGGGTTCCCTATGTATTTCATAGCGTCTCCACAGTGTAGTGCTGAGGTTGATTAATCGTTGTGGTCTATCAAAGTAGCCATCTGGAACCACCTTCGAGCTACGTTCCAATTCCGGGACCAAGTAGTTGAGTTCAACTAAGCGCCCAGAGTTTATAACTCTGCATCGCTTCAGTGTTTCAAGCACGAGATCCGCAGCCCGGTGTTCGTGACTGCCTTCAGGGAAATGGTGAGAATCGGTCATGAGCTTGTTGACCTCGTCTGCAACGGATTCATCGCATCCCTGCTTCTCGTAGCGAAATATCAGAGTTTGAGCGAGCTGGAGTAACGTCGCCGGCCTATCCGGGTGACCAGAATGGCGCAGCTCGAGGGCCTGTCGATAAAGCGAGATGGGCTCGTCAAGGTTTGCGCCTGTCGGGTCAGTCTGATAGCTGAGGAACTTTGCCTTCGCGAGATTGACAAGCACCGCCGCACGACATTGGTGTGTTGGAGAACAGTTATGCAAAGCACGCTCGAAATGCTGGGCAGCATTCTCAAGGTCTTCCCTCCGGTATGAATTGTGATAGAGGAGAAGAGCTTCTTGCCCTAAATCCGTCTCGCGAATGAGGACCAAAGATTCTTCGGAGTCCAGCTGCCGACAGTGAATCGTCAATCGATGGATAAGGCCGTATACAGGGTCCAATCACATTACTATCATCGCCGCTTGGGACTACATCCGGATGGTTAGAATACCACCGTCCTACAGTAATGAGCAGTGAAGGAGGAGCTGCCGTCCTCGATTTTCCCGGAGGGAAATGGATGACTGTATGGGCATTATGTAAGTAATATCTTGTGACAACTCAGAATTCACTCACAATTTGTCCCATTGTCCAACTCCTCTACACGACATTCTGACGTATAGAGGGCTTGCCCGTTTCCCAGCATCGGCTGTAACTCGAAGGAAGCATAAACCGTAAGTCGAACCACGTCAAACGCCTTCGAGGGCCTAGGAACAGTCAACACGCGTACGCGGATAGATGATAATAAACTCGCAGTACAATCTCATCCTCCCATTCGATACCGCTATCAGACAACCGTATAGACTTATTTTGAGTTCTTCGTTGGTCCCCACCGAACTGAACTAGAACATAGAAGCCAACTGGCATCCGCTTGAGATCAGAGAATATATTTTGAGCACGGATACCTGTAAGGCAAGGGTCAGACTGCAACAAGGATTCTAAAAGATGAATGCGTGCATGTAATGACAATCCATGGAGCGTCAAATGGGGGTGAAGGAGGGGGTGAAGGAGGGGGTGAAAACTCAAGGTCGGATATAGGAGGGGACGGCACCTGCTCGGGCGTAGCAGGGGATGAGATCTCCAGCTCAGAAGTAGGTGAGGATGACACCTCAAGTTCGAAAGCAGGACGGTCCGAGATCCCACGCTCGGGGGATGGGTCATGTGGATCAGTACTGACAACATACTTTGAATTCCCCGAACATATGTGAAACAACAAGACGCACACTTTGCTTTTCAGAAATACGGCAGCTGAAGGGTAGTCAGTATTGACTGGTGGTTACAACGATCAAACATTTACTATTTTCACGTTCCGAGTCAACAGAGATGGTATAGAATCGTGTCAAGAATGTTCCAAGGCAGTCTTCTTGGAGAAGGTCTTCATATGTCAATCCTTCCTAACGGCCATGTAAGGCATGAGTAAGATAATGCACCATAGCAAACTACCTTCATCATATCCATCCATTGGCTATCGTGTGTAATAGCAACTTCGGCGTCTGGTTTCTGCTCAATATCACAAGAAATCTAATGGAGGACTGCGATCTTATCATGTTAGACGAACCTTATTTAGGAGGAAACGGTTGATGATGTCGGAGGGATGAAAGGGCTGGACAATGAGTCAGATGTTATGAGTCAGACATGCAATCATGAACTTAACCTGAGATAACTGTGGGCAGTGCTCCATACCTGTTACCATTAACAGATCGTCAGGCAGCCCACGAGCGGTTACCATCCCAGAGCTTACTTATTTGTGGAAGGTGTTTGTACCCGTCGAAGAACCCGAGTAACCAGCTGAGGCAGACCTTGAACATACAAGCTAGTATGGAGAAGGTTTCTGATTCCAAAATCGGCGAAACTACGGGATCCGGGAGCCAACTCCTAACTGTAATCTTGAAACCAGTTATGAAAACAGCTTGATTGACGCTCCCGCTGTCGTCAGCAACAGAACTGTGGCGACGATCGGCGCAAAACGCGGATTCTAGTACGTAGACGTTAGGATTGTTGGGATGCCTTCGGCCCAAGATCTTTCCTATGCCACCAGTACGGTTTTCAAATGAACCGAGAGACCAGGAGCGAGCTTTGTAAAAGCCAGTAATGAGGTAAAGAGAGCGATCGAGATGCTCTTTGTAACACGCTTTGGCAAACTTGTACCAGTCAAGCGCGTTCACCCTTGCCACCTCAAGAAACTGTTCGGGTGGTGAGAGCTGTTGGGATTCGGCGCCGCTGGGTAGTATAAGAATAGCGCCAGCACGGGTAGATGAGTCGAATTCATAATCGAATAATCTGAGGAGACGCTGTCAGTAAGAAGTCGGTATAGTGACGGTCGCGCTGGGGTACCTCGATAAGTTGTCGGGCTGGAGGTGTCGTGTTATGCCAGAGGAGTGGATCGGGCCAGCACTTATTGCATTGTCACTGCATCGGACGTCAGCGTCCTTCACAGGCTGAACAGGCTGGAAGTTGTCAGGGACTCCGCGAGGAACATGGAGAGCATTGTTGCTGCCTTTGCAGATGTTGAACAGGACGTCAAACTGGCCACTGGTATCAACGATGCCAACATCCCCAATCTGAAGTCCATGCTCTTGGTAATCTTCTGGGAGTGTACTCATTGGCTCTGGCATCCGCAGAGGGTATCCATACTTGGCACATGGTAGATGTTTTGCGTACAAATCCTGGAAGGAACCACTCATTGGAACAGGCTTGGGGCAGGTTGAACATGAAACCAGACCTCGTGTTAAGAAACGCCCGCTCGGAGTTGCCCGATCTACAGTGGTTCATTATTATATTAGATACACTGTAAAGCATGGATTTCACGAGGCTCCGGCGGTACTAAGAGTGCATGTTGGTGGGAGGGCAGTCAAACTCAGGTTGCGAGCAAGCCGACTACTCCACTCGACAACTCGAGGATGACTCGCTCCGAACACTGGTATCCGTTTTATCGCTCCTTGCTTTCTGCCTGTATTTTCTCGGATGGAAACAAGTAGAGGGTACACCACGCATCCCATTCCCCTCTTCTGGGGCTGACCACGACATGGTCGCAGACCCAAAACAGCACACTCTCAACGAGGGCGCCGTACCACAGGATAGAGCGCGTACAGAAAGGCAGAGTGGTGAGCCTAATTCTGTAAATCCGTGGATACTAGCGCTTCATGTCCCGGTGGAAGATGATGTGTTATGTCAAATTGACAATGTCGGAGGGCGGATATCGTCCCTGGTCTTCCTTGCTGACAGGAAGCACGTAGTATGCGCCTACAAGGCCGAAAAGATGATCCAAATCTGGAATATCGAAAACCGCGGAGACAGGAAACCACTGATGAACTCTGGCGTTGCGGTGAACGTTATTGCTTCTTCCAAGGATGGAAATTTTTTTGTAACTGGGGGCGTGGACGGAAAGGTGATCATTTGGGACACGAGCCTTCAAAAAATATGCGAGGCACCAGAGCGCCACGGGAAAGTAATAACAGCCCTGGACGCATCCTCACTGCATGCTGCAAGCGGATCAAATGATGGGACGGTTCGGGTCTGGAAACTAGGGACACTTGGGTTTCCTGTGGTACCGGCTCCGTTGATGCGTCACGGTTCAATTTCAGTCTCATCAGTCAAGTTCTCGCCGACTGGCAGGCACATTGCATCAGCCTCTGCTCGCTGGGACTGTAGTGCCAAGATTTGGCACACTCAAACCTGGGCTCACATAGAATCTATCCGAATCCGCCCACCCACACATTCACTCGCTTGGTCCAGCGATGGTCGACGATTATTTGCTGGCTGTGCCAACGGTTCGATCAATTACTCTGATACAATCACTCAAAAACACTTCTCGAAGGCTGTAGAACCTCGTCCTGGGGACGATTCTATAACTTCTCTTCGCGTCTCTAACAGCGATCAACTCCTTGTCTCTTTCTCAGCTCCCGGACGAACAGTTGACAGCTGGGATATCCGTGAGACCCCTGCAAATGAGCCCCTTCGCTCTTATCGTCGATGTGTTTCGGCATCTATGTCGCCAGACGAGCTTTATCTAGCTAGCACTGGCGACTGACATGAAGATATCTATACGAAGCCTCTCTGGAAGTTACTGAGCTGTCCCTATTTCTTCCACGTAAGTAGATGCCACGATCTTCACGAGTTTACTGTCTCATTTCTTTCTTTAGCGTCTCCCTCCTTTCCTGAGTCACTCAGAGCCTGTATGTCTGATCCTTCGACTCTGGTCGATCGATATTCATTACACTTTGCACAGCTTACATGTATCAGTCCCACAGCGTACCGGAATTGGAAGCTGGGAGAACTGGAGCAAGTAGAAGCACATCCTGTCGAGGGAAATCGAAGACAAACGATACCAGTATTTCACTTGCTATGCTCGCGCTAACCGTGCGCTCGTTCGAATACGACTGGGGAATTTGAATGGAGCTTTGGATGACACTGGAGCGATCATGGTGAGCCAATCTCTTATCTCCAAATAGGGTGTGAATCGCTGATTCCAGCTACGGACAGACGAATGGTGCTCAGATCCCACCGATCGCTCACATCGCGAAGGCTATAGCACTTATCCGACAGGGAAAACAAAGGGATTCGATGGCCGCTTTTGGATCTGTCGACTTTGGTGGTGCTAAAGACTTTGTCGATTGCGTCAAGGTAAAGAGGACACTCTGTATCATCTTTTAGTTCTTAACCTATCGCTCTAGTCTGTCATCCTGTTCCAAGTGGAGCTTGATAAAATAGATTGCGAGACGGAACTTGCTGAGCTTTCCCCACTGGAAGACGCCTGCTCCTGTCCATGGATAAAAGTATGTATTTACCCAAAATTTCAACTGAGGATCCCATGTATTTGGGTAGGCACGCAAGTCACTCCTCCTGGCAGAGCACTGCGTACAGAGAGGGGAGTATAATGAAGGTCTACGGCTCTTAGCGGAAGTACCCGATCTTGGCCAGATTCCGGAAGCAAAAATATTACCGCTGGTGAGAAACATCCGCTAGTGCTTGATGCATTCATTGACGCACTTGTGCAAGATATTCGGTTGGGATATTTACGATTTAGAGCACAGAGTTCAGGAAGTAACATGTCAAGCTCTGTTTGCATCCGGACGTACGCAAGAGGTGAGGGACCTCATCCGAGTGAACGAGAATCGCCTCGACGAAGAGAATGAAGCGAGGAAGGCAGATCCTGGGGGGCACGCTGGTCAGTGTTTGGGCTTCAAAATTGGTTACTGCTTATTTGACAGCTATCGCGACTTTTAGAAAAGTTAGGTGACGAGGCCATGTGCCACAAGCAATATGACGATGCCATCACCTGGTACTCCTTTTCATTGGACCTTTGCCCAGAATCTCGGGTTATTGATCGTGGATCAGGTGAGTTCGGGTGGGACGCATTCATGCCCCGTACTCAAGTGTTATGTTTCAGAATTCGCAATGGAATGTCTTGCAGCTAGCGACTGTGGCAGATGCAGCAGTTGCAAAGGACTTGACCCTGACGCCTGGTTCTGCCCGTCTTCTCGTCAAGCGGAGCAAAGCAAAAGCATTCAAAGAGTTTTGGAATGAAGCTTTGGAAGATGCCGATCAGGTAAAGATTTTCTCTGCCTCATTCTCGTTAGATAGTCCTTAATTACACGGTGTTCACAGGCGATCGATAAGAATAATCTGTGTCCGTGGGGGTATGAGAGAAGATACGTGGCAGTTGCACGCCCTTCAACGTTATGAGGAAGCGGCCGAGACATTTAGCGAGATGGTTACAAAGATGAAGGAGTCTGCTGAGCCAAGCATCCGCGGTAAGTCTCTTCGGTATACATATTGAAAGTCCAGGTGTTGACTACTACATTCTGTAGAGCTTGAGCTATGAAGTATGTGCAAGACGATCGAAAATATCGATAAGCAAATCGATGTCATCAGCAAGAAATATCCATTCGTACTCATCGACTGTCAGAACTGGGAAGCTCTGTAACGCCGCCGAACGTATACGGATATTCAAAATAGACCCCATCTTCCATGAACTTGTCTTGTCCATGTCTGCGGAGCTGGACACTAGCCGCATAAAGAAGGTGGTAGCAAGATATTTCCGCTACGTCATGTTTTCGCATACTTGGGAAGGGGACGAACCCACGTTTCAAGATGTCTCTGAAAAATCAGTCTATGAACCAGATCCTAGATCTCCACGGATTGAGACTCAAGCTTCGCCATTTCTGTGAGACAGCTCGGGACGACCGGGAAGGATATCTATGGGCGTGGAGCGATACTTGCTGCATCGACAAGAAGAACCCAGCTGTTTACAAGGAGTCAATACGCTCTATGTACAGCTGGTACGGAAAGTCAGCTCTTACTGTCGTACTCCTCGCCCGCGAACCCATCCCATCTCTCAAGAATAATAAATGGATGACGCGGGCCTGGACGCTCCAGGAATTCCTCGCACCCAAATCTATCCGTTTCTACAGCAGGGACTGGGCACTCTACCGGGGGGACACTTGGCCCAACCACAAGGAGTCACCTGACATCAGGCGGGAGTTGGCACAAGCCGTTGGGATCGATGAAGATACCCTCGTCGACTTCTCCCCGATATCGCTCGACGTCAGAGCCAAGCTCCGTCTAGCTTCGACTCGCGAAGCCACAGTACCAGTCGATATCGCATACGCCTTAATTGGGATCTTCAGCAGCGATTTGACTCCCGAATGTCGTGATCCCGAGGACGCGTTGGGGCTTCTCTTGCAGGAGATCGTGCATCGAGAACGTGATGCCCGGGCTGTGCTAGACTGGATTGGGAAGTCGTCGCAGTTTAACAGTTGTCTTCCCGCTGAGATCTCGGCCTACCGAGATCCCCCCTACAACCCTCCGCCCATCCTAGAGATTGAGATGGAAGCCCGGGTCGCAGAATTGCGGGCCCTGTTGCCGAAGCGGGATATCACCATGTTTTTCGAAGACCTTTCCGCCCTCAGCTCGATAAGTTTCACTCACCGGCGGCTTTCCTTGCCATGTATCACATTTTCCGTCTCGGTTGACACCACAAGATGTAACGAAGCTTCTTCGACTTCCAATCCAAGAATCACCTACCAAGCACAGACATCGGCGCTCGGTTATTTCGAGTTCAAAGCTTCATGCACGGCATTTATGGCACAGGACGAAGTAGTGCTTGTATACCCATGGCTTCGCGATCTCCTCGCTCAAACAAATCTACCGGGATGCGACAAATATACTAGGGCATTGCGACTGGTCGTCCACCTCGAACAACCGTTCAGAGCGTTGCTACTCGTGAAGCGGTCCTTCGATACATACAAGAGAGTGGCTGTTGACAACGAGATCCTCATTCCCGAACGGAAAATGACGTCACTGAAGGATATCGGTACAAAGGTATTGGAGATCCTGTGACCACCGGCATTGTATTATACCCATCATTGTCTGGGAAGTTTACTGTTCATGCAATTCTTCCCTCTCCGAGCTCTCGCATCAGCAAGTCCGACGTTCCTTTACGCGTTGGTTGGTACATGGCTGTTTCAAAGTTATCCCATGCCACATCCATTTATGCTAATACTTACATATGTAACTGCACTCTCTCCTGAGCTACATCCACACTTCACGCTAGGCAGCTACACTTGACTACATTATTGCTGCACCATGCAACACGCCGTATTCTATTGTCATTTCCCGGACAAGCTCCTCGCTAATGGTGCATTTTTTGAGGGGGAAGTGCAAAAGAGGAACGTTGGGATTCTGAAGCGAGTCTATTGATATCTACGGACTGGATGCAAGAGCCAAGAAGTGAACACGGACTACATGGTACCGTTATTTGTCTTGTCGGGCTGTGTTGACGATGTCATTCTTGCCAACTCTAAATTCACTACTCGAGTGACAATGCCCTACTTTATCCTTTTTGATAACGCCAGCGACAGTATCAACGCCCAAGCATACCAGGCATCAGGGGATATGAGGAATTTCAATATCGCCCAAGTCGCTCCGTAAGTAAAATTCTCAGTCGTGCAGCGCCAGTGTATATGCTCTTACCAGGCAAAATAACCATTTTTCTGATTGTTCTCTTCACAAGATCTCTGAACCAAGCTAAGTGCTGGTTTGAACACATTCCATCTCAATTGAATTTCAACCAAGTATATTGTCAGTCTCAATGTAGGTATACTCCAGGCCAACATATTACAAATAACTTACATCTTCCATCAACTCTCAGCCTGCTCGCTCGAAGCCTCCTTCTGCCCCCTCTTAATCCTCATTGTCGTTAAGAACCCCTCCTTCGCCAACTCCTCTAACAGATCCTTTCTTGCCTGAGCTCTCCCATCCGCCTTTGCACCGTCCCTCACGCTACCAAACACAGTCACCATCTCCAACACGAGTGTCCACCTCTCTGCTCTCCGATCTGCAACGGGCATCAGACCAATGCCAAGGGATAAATTTTTGAGTGCAGGTTTCGTCCATAACTCCTTCACGCCCGGCATCAAGAATAAGAGTGTTGCCGCGATAGCAACGAGATTCTCAATCGGGGACGCTCCCACGTCCAAAATACGAATATTCTCGTTAGTCCATTCCGCTTTCAACATTGCGCATTCATCGGTTGGATCGAAAACAAGTCCGAGGGTATGCAACTTCCGACAATGCGCAGCGATATATCCCACTCCGTGCAGTGTCAATGCGGACATGCGTAGTTGACCCGTATCTGTCTGCCAATCCTGACCCTGTGCCGAGTTTGAGCTCCTCAAGATGAGGCCACGAATCTGCAATTTGTACTGCCATCGCGTCATCGAGATATGGCATCCGGAAATTCTCCAGTTGTACGACGACGAGGTTCCTAAACACGAATAAGGGTTCTAGAGCGTTCTCTTCCAGCTCATAGATGTATTGGTTGGCACGCGGGTTGTCCACAATTCCCTCAATCGAGTATTTCAAAATCTCGAGTTTGTCGTGGTCGAGGGAGTTTGACAGCTGATCGAAGAAGCCCCAAACGAAGGGAGCGGGTGCAATATCGCCAAGGAGAAAGTCGACAGAAACGGATCCCAGTTTGATTTGTTGCATAAACTCGGTAGCCTGGTCGAGTCCATGCGCGTGGAGACTAAACTTCTCGATGGTGGGTAGGTTGATGTCTTCAGCAGGTTCATACTGGTCGTCATTGGGCATGCCGATGGTGAGATATCGAATGGAAGATTTCGACATCAGATGTTTCATCGCTGCCTCGTTGGGAATGCCACAATCGATACTGGCCAGATGCTCAGCTTTGATAATGAAATCTGAGATGCAGTCTGCAGCGTCGGGTGGAGGTGGAGTGGAAGAAAACTCCTTGAGATGTGGACAGTGAATGTGCAGAAACGACATGAATGTTTGTTTGCACGCAGGCCAGTACTCGCCAGGGAAATTAAGACATAGTAGGGTGGGTGGCAAGAAGAATCGAATGAATGGGAACACGTCGTCGCTGTCTCCTGGCCATGAGAGTACCCTGAGGTTGGGAAGAAGCGAGCTTCCGGGGGCACAGGGAAAGCTGCTCAGGAGGCGCAGGAGATCTGCACTCATGAAGGGGGCTCGCTGTCGATAACCCAGCATACGCACCCGTCTGGCGTAGCCTTGGAAAATGTCAAAGTCAGAAGGTTCGAGTGGCCGGTTAACACGCTGTATCCCACCACACCATGAGCTTTGGTTCCCTAACCACACACGGATTACTTACGATCAAGCCATCGGATGTTCTGCGAACCTCGACTGGTAAGCAGGTGAGGAGAGGATACAACGAGTCGAGATCTGTCCAGAGTGCATCGAGAGCTGGATCCTTGAGCGCTTTGCAAGTACGGGCGAGACCAGAGAGCGTCCATCTAGCCTCATAGACCGGAGATGGATCGTCCGATTGCATTTCCTGGATTTGTGCCATCTGGCGGACGTGGCCGCATATCATACGCGCGATTTCGGGTACGTACAGACACCTGTGCATGATGTCGTTGGTGTCGGTAGTCAAATAGGTTACGTATCTTGCGGGGCGACGACCAGGGGATATGCTGGCAGACTGCCTAGTCAAATTTGACACGGGTCTCCTCGGTACTAGGGGAGAGAAATGGACCATGTTGCAGTATCGCGCTGAACAGAGCCATATATACGTTGGATTGTGGCCGATGTCACGAGTAGCATCGCGGGGCTGGATGACAGTGGAACTGACAAAACAAGGGTTCGGACCGATTTCTTCTATTGTTCTCCGATTGGGAATGTCTCGTCCTTGACTTGTCGACAACCGAGCACGTTCAGTAGGGAAGTAGCAAATGATAATCTGCTTTTTCCCTACCTCGATGGCATCCCACAAATAACATGCATATAAATTCCTGTGCTAAAAGTAAATGTACAACACTAACATTTGTATATCTAGGTATACAACAACATTTGACATACACAGAGGTATATTGATTGATAACGGTACAGCATGAACTTTGGTATAACCGACCGACGACCAGCAAACGGAATCAAGCACACACAACCAGATGTGGAGACCTGTAGAGCTGTTATGAGGTCCGTCGCGATTAAACAAAGCTACACTCACTGAAGCGCATGTGTCTCCGCACCGATTTCTCCCTTCCTGGAAGCGAACCACTCCTGGACCTTGCTCATCACAGGACGATGGTCAGGGTCTTCGCTCATCAGTTCAGCAGCCACACCCAGAAGGAAATCGCGATCAGAAGATGGTTTGCAGATTGAACACAAGACCTCCAAGGTTCGTCCACAGCTCCATAGATCAGCCTGGACTTGGCTTGTACGCATCGCCCCGTTCGACTTCTGGTGCGATATACCCTGTGGTGCCGGCTATACCACGGAACTTCTGTTTTTCGCTCTTTAGAAGTATAGATGAGCTAAAGTCGATGATGGAGAGACGGCCACCCTGCGGAGGAATGATGATATTCTCTGGTTTGAGATCCATGTGTGCAACAAGATGCGCATGCATAAATGCGACGCCCTCGACAAGTTGGCTTGCAGCGGACCAGAGATGTTCATTGGGCTTCTCAAGAGACGTGAGGCGGGCACCAGCGACGGGCATAGAGATCATAGTCCCGCCTTGGACCGGCCAGAACCCGACCCCGGATATAGTGTGGTTCATAGGGGATTGAATACCACTGAGGAATTGAAGAATTTTAACCTCCCGCTGCCGTGCAGTTTCGACAAATTTGAGATAGCCAACGCTATCATCGGTCTTGCGTCTAACTACAGCGAGGTTCTCGTGCTGCAGTATGTGTCAGTCACAGACATTGAATACGAAGAAACAGTGGACCAACTCCAAAGACACGGAAATCAACCATGGAGTCCATATTCGACAGGTGTTCTTGAACATCATCTGCACCGAAAACGCCGAGTTCGTCCTCCTCACTCCCTTCCATATCTTCATGTGGTTCCTCGCTTGCGCCCTGTTCTGGGATAGAATCTAACCGACTAGCTTGTGTACGTTGCACTGGATAAGTCTTCGAGTGGAGTGAAAGAACGTCTTTAGCCGCATCTACAATCTGTTTAAGGGTTCGTGCCGTGTTCCTGTCCAAGTCGTCGGCGAGGTCGTTTAGTTCTCCTACGAGATTGTACATTTCACGGGCAAATTCAGTCGCCTCAGTGCCTGTCGGTAAGGTCGAAATCGTTGCAGTGGATAGAAACCTATATTCCTTCAGTATATATCCACCACTGGGCAGCAGCAAAAAGACCCACTGCATTCCCTTGACGAAATTCCTCAGTAGGTTCGTCGTTGTCTTGACCAGTTTGCATGACGATGTATCGTGAGGCGATCATGTTTTTATTAAGGTATACGGCAACTACGAAAAACTTGCGTTCAGCCGTCTTCTTCAGCAGTATTTTTCCTGCCCGCGCGGCGGCTATGGCTTGAAGGAGCATTCGAAAGCGGTCATCTTCACTCTTCATGGAAATAACTTCCGAGACAAAGAAGGGGATGAGATGACCTTGAGACGACACCATGAGATCACTCTTTCGGCCTGTACTTGCGCCAGACGTCGAGGGCCTCACGGGTTCCAACGAAGATCGGAAAACCCCAGGGCATCTCTCTAAATTCCGGTGGATAAGCGTGGGCAGCTGTCATCGACTGGGCTACTTACGTCTCATACTTTGACATCGGAGCCGCCATCGCAGAAGAAAGGAGGCTGTATGAAGTACGCCGCGAAGTTAGCCCGCCTTGACGGCAGAAGACTTCTGGTCACGGACTTTTCCTGCGTCTTCTTGCCAGCAACGTAGAATGTTATAAAAGGTTGTAAACTCTCCCTTGTTGAGAACCCTCAACCTGGTACCCTCATTACCCAAAAGGGTCTCGAATATCTTGTCAAATAGGCCGTCGTCTTCGCCGTATTCCTGAGCTATTTCAAAATCAGCGACTTTCTTGCATAACTTCCTGAACATGGTCAAAGTTTAGCCTTAGCCATTGCAAGTTAGCAAGAGAGGGATGACGACCCACATCATATAACCGAAGAGAGCCAAGCAAATCTTGGATCTCCTCGATCTCCGCCACATCAGATCTACCGCCTTCTGTGTATCTCCCACCTCCCTAAGTTATTTTCTACATCATTCATTGTCCATTTGAGTGGCTTTGCTACAGTTATTTTTAAGCTCGAAAAGATCCTTGTGTAACGCCGTTCCAGTGCATTGATGGCTGTGCTGGACACGTCTGGTGTGGACGTAAAAAAACGCGTCAGGAGAGGGGTAAACCATGGCATACACAGATCAAATCACACCCTCTACGAGAACGAAGGCCATGCACACATGTCGCCGGGTAACTGTTGTTTCGCCAAAGGACAACTCAACAAGATCGGTGCCTTGCATGGATTCCCAGTTATCCAGGTACTTTCCTTTTTCCGTGTTTAATATCGGGGGATTCAATCTATGAACTTTGATCCTTGAAGCGGAAATGTTTCCAAACACATCCTGTCGATCGCGCAGGCATCCTGGTAAAAAATCCTCAACCGTATCGTGCGCCACAGCGGACACGAGGACGGTTTCGTTTTTGAAATAGACCCGGAAACTCCATCCTTGCAGACGCTGCATATGGAGATGATGTGAGGGTCTAGTTATCGCGTAGAACTGAACACGCACGATAGTTAACAACGACAACCCATTCTCCATCGTGAGTTTCGGGGAAAAGCCTGGGACAACTTTTGTCTCGTGTCCAAAGGTTTTTTACCATACACCCTCCACTTTCCAAGCTCAGTCGCGCAATCCGCATCTGATCGGACAAGTAAAGGGTAGAGGCCGAGAGTGTTCGCATCTACATCCCTGAAAGTGACCGA